>CM051002.1:34072484-34092484 GCA_027704905.1 Muraenolepis orangiensis | reverse complement strand
CTGCAACGCCGTCGATGGAGATAGGGCTGTGCTCTCCCCTCTGCCTCCTGAAGTCCACGATCAGCTCCTTGGTCTTCTTGACGTTGAGGGCGAGGCTGTTCTCCTGGCACCACTGCTCCAGCGATCCGACCTCCTCCCTGTAGGCTGTCTCGTCGTCGCCGGCGATCAGGCCCATCACTGTCGTGTCGTCAGCAAACTTGACGATGACGTTGGAGCTGTGCATAGCCATGCAGTCGTGGGTGTAGAGGGAGTAGAGGAGAGGGCTCAGCACGCATCCCTGGGGGGCTCCCTTCTTCTTGATGAACTTCTTGATGAACCCGGTGACCGACGACGCGTACTCGTTGATGTTATTGTCCGAGGCAACGCGGAACATGTGCCAGTCAGCGTGATCAAAACAATCCTGCAGCGTAGAATCTGATTGGTCCGACCAGCATTGGACCTCCCTCACAGCGATCGGTTGCTGCTTCAGTCTCTGCCTATAGGCGGGGAGTAGCTGGATAGAGCGGTGATCTGATTTGCCGAACGGTGGGCGGAGGAGGGCCTTGTAGCCATCACGGAAGGGAGTGTAGCAGTGGTCGAGGATCCGCTCGCCCCGTGTGTTGCTCTTTATGTGTTGGTAGAACTTCGGGAGAACCTTCTTCAGGTTCGCCTTGTTGAAGTCCCCCGCTACGATGAGAGCAGCCTCGGGGTGGGCCGACTCCTGTTCGCTGATAGCCCCGTACAGTTCCTTCAGCGCTGTGTCCGTGTTGGCTTGTGGGGGAATGTAAACAGCGGTCACGGTTACCGCTGTAAACTCCCGAGGTAGCCAGTATGGACGGCACATAAGCATCAGGTACTCCAGGTCCGGGGAACAGAAAGACTTGAGGGGATGTACATGACTTTGGTTGCACCAAGATCTGTTTATCATGAGACATACCCCCCCTCCGCGATCTTTACCGGAGAGAGCCTTTGTTCTGTCCGCCCGGTGTACGGAAAATCCCGTCGGCTCGATAGCTGCGTCGGTAACCCCCTCCGACATCCATGTCTCCGTAAGGCAGATAATGCAATTGTCCCTAGTTTCCCGGTGGAATTGAATACGAGCCTGTAGCTCGCTTAACTTATTGTCCAGAGACTGTACATTAGCCAGTAGAATGGTGGGTAGTGGGGGGCGATCGGATCGACATCTCAGCCTGACTAGCACGCCGGCTCGCTTCCCTCGCTTCCTCCGGCGACGCTTGCGCGTAATCGTGCCCAAAATGGACGGAGATAATCCAGCTGTGACTTCGGGCGGGACGTCCGAGTCGAAAGAGTGAAAAAACTCCGGTAGGCGGCGAGCGACTGTCGATCTGATCTCCCAAAGTGTGCAGAAGTTATAAGTGAACTTGCTGCTAACATCCTGAACTAAAAAAGTTGCAATAAAAAGAATAAATAACAAAAAACTGCGTCGTCGTGCGGGAGCTCGCGACACGGCAGCCATCTCGTACGGCGCCATACTCCAAATCAAGTGGGGAAAGTATATTAACACTAGTCATGATGATGATTAAATGAATTCTAATGACATATAATCATAACGTCATATTCATTATTCAACATTCAATAAACTGTTTGTGTGTCTTTGTAGATTTTCCTCCGACTGTTTACATACAAAGCTGATTGAAATGCCATAGACAGGTCAAGGAGTTCTTAGTGCAGTCGTACATTGTGGCGTTTGGCATGTTTAAAACATTGTTTTTTCACTTGTTTTTACATACTGCCATAATTGTAAATGTATTTGTCCAACACATTGAAACATGTGAGTGAAGGTGAAAGAAAAAACACTCAACTTGATTCCACATTCTTTCAGGATTCCAGATGTTTTGATTTGTGCAACCAGCACAATGGAATGCTTACTCCCCATTCCCTCCCACAGTATGAACAACAACACAATACTAGACTATACTAAACTATGATATACTTTAATACAATACTATAAACAACACTGTGTACTACTATATATATATATATATATATATATATATATACTATATTATATACTTTTAAAAACACTATACTATAACAATACACAGTAAATAAGATGAATGAATACATTGCAGTACAGTCCATCCTGCAGCATCCAAGATACAAGATGTTTTTATTGGCCAATTCAAACAGGTACATTGGAACGCTTATGTCACGGTTACGGTGGTTGGCAGGGGGCGTGGCCTAGCCACGTGCGCTGGTGGCGCACACACTCCTGTCAACAATTACGTTGGTTGGCAGGGGGCGTGGTCTAGCCACGTGCGCTGGTCACACACACACACACCTGGACTCAATTTCCCCCCGTGTCATTTGTTGATCACCTCACCTATATATACGTTGCCTTTCCTTTACCCCAGTGTGAGGTCGTTACTTACTCTGCGTTCACGTAGTCCTCCCCATGCACCCTTGTGTTTTGTGTGTGCTTGTTTATTTGGTAATAAAGCCGTTCGTATCACTCTCCACTTGTCGGCGTCTGCGTTCGGGGTCCAACCCACTCCCTCTCACTCGTGACAGAACGACCTCACCACTATGGACCCCGGCGACCTCGACGAGTGGCGCCAAATATGCCGGGTGATGCGGGACGACCGGGATGCTTGCCTGGACCCCGGCCTTCTCGAGCGTGCGAAGCGCGGGCTCGATGCTCAGATGGTCGGGTTCAGAGCACAGATCCAGGCGCTGCGGGAGCAGGAGGAAGCGTGGGAGGCCCGGTTGGCCAACATGGGCCCCGCTGTCCGTGACCAGTGTCAGCTCGTTGTTGAGTCCCTGATCGCCAGTCACGGACAGGCGGGTCGGAAAATGCAGACGACGTTGGTCCAGTGCGGGAACATGGCAGCCTTCATTGCTTCCCTCATCGGAAGGACCTCTGACGTCACGCTTCTCCCCCGTCTGATCGCTCCGCACCCGGCTGACGACGTCGCTCCGCACCCGGCTGACGACGCCGCTCCGCACCCGGCTGACGACGCCGCTCCGCACCCGGCTGACGACGCCGCTCCGCACCCGGCTGACGACGTCGCTCCGCACCCGGCTGACGACGCCGCTCCGCACCCGGCTGACGACGCCGCTCCGCACCCGGCTGACGACGCCGCTCCGCACCCGGCTGACGACGTCGCTCCGCACCCGGCTGACGACGCCGCTCCGCACCCGGCTGACGACGCCGCTCCGCACCCGGCTGACGACGCCGCTCCGCACCCGGCTGACGACGTCGCTCCGCACCCGGCTGACGACGCCGCTCCGCACCCGGCTGACGACGTCGCTCCGCACCCGGCTGACGGCGCCGCTCCGCACCCGGCGGACGGCGCCGCTCCGCACCCGGCGGACGGCGCCGCTCCGCACCCGGCTGACGACGCCGCTCCGCACCCGGCTGACGACGTCGCTCCGCACCCGGCTGAGGACGTCGCTCCGCACCCGGCTGAGGACGTCGCTCCGCACCCGCTGAGGACGTCGCTCCGCACCCGCTTGAGGACGTCGCTCCGCACCCGCTGAGGACGTCGCTCCGCACCCGCTGAGGACGTCGCTCCGCATCCGCCTGAGGACGTCGCTCCGCACCCGTCTGAGGACGTCAAGCGGCCCCCGTCTGCTGACGCCGCGCCGGACCCGCCCGGCGACGTCACGCAGCCCCCGTCTGCTGACACCGCGCCGTACCCGCCTGATGACGTCAAGCGGCCCCCGTCTGCTGACGCCGCGCCGTACACGCCCGACGACGTCACGCAGCCCCCGTCTGCTGACGCCGCGCCGTACCCGCCCGACGACGTCAAGTATGGGGTTCGATTTGTGCAAAAACGATGTCCTAATTTGTCGTCTTCCCTGTTGTTGGTCGTGTTGTTAGGCATGTCGTCTTCCCGGTCGTTGGTTTTGTCGTCCCTCCCCGTCGTTGGTCGTCCTGATGCCCCATAGTGGTCCGTGAATGCATTGCAAGTGGGGCCGCTGTTGGTCGTGTTGTTAGGCACGTCGTCTTCCCGGTCGTTGGTTTTGTCGTCCCTCCCCGTCGTTGGTCGTCCTGATGCCCCATAGTGGTCCGTGAATGCATTGCAAGTGGGGCCGCTGTTGGTCGTGTTGTTAGGCACGTCGTCTTCCCGGTCGTTGGTCTTGTCGTCCTCCCCGTCGTTGGTCGTCCTGATGCCCCATAGTGGTCCGTGAATGCATTGCAAGTGGGGCCGCTGTTGGTCGTGTTGTTAGGCACGTCGTCTTCCCGGTCGTTGGTCGTCCTGATGCCCCATAGTGGTCCGTGAATGCATTGCAAGTGGGCCGCTGTTGGTCGTGTTGTTAGGCACGTCGTCTTCCCGGTCGTTACTCTTGTCGTCTTCCCGGTCGTTGGTCTTGTCGTCCTCCCCGTCGATGGTCGTCCTGATGCCCCATAGTGGTCCGTGAATGCATTGCAAGTGGGCCGCTGTTGGTCGTGTTGTTAGGCACGTCGTCTTCCCGGTCGTTGGTCTTGTCGTTACTCTTGTCGTCTTCCCCGTCGTTGGTCTTGTCGTCTTCCCCGTCGTTGGACTTCCTGATGCCCCTAGTGGTCCGTGAAGGCATTGCAAGTGGTCTGGTCGTTGGTCTTCTGAATTAAATCGTTTTTAATTCAAATCAGTCAATCGAGTTTCAGGGGTATGAAGTGAGCAAATGTGTTCAACACCAACTTATGGTTTAAAATTAATATTTTGCCCAAATTTATGAGAAATGATGTCACATCTTCACAGCGTGAATTCATTCGGTGCGTCATAATATATAATATATAATAATTAATCTGCAGATTAATTATTATTGACCTTTATACTGAGATAATCCCCCTATTGATTCAATCTGAGCACATAAGGGCTGAAACGAATTATTCCCACAATCTATTAATCTGATTTGTTGTGGCAATTCAATAATTATTCATTATTATTATTATTATTATTTATTAATTAGACTATTTCCACAGAGCACTGATATTAGTTAGTTAGTGTTTAAAGTGCATTAGGATGGTCACAAGTGAGCCGCCACTCGCAAATTCTTGGGCAAATCAGCCGCTCAATCTTGAATGCGCGCGTATTCTCACCTTTACGGTAAATCCATGCAAACGGACCGGTTTCTTATTCTTCATCCACGGAGCTGATCGCTTCAGCCTTTTTATCTTCATTTGATGTGGAATAAAACCCAATTTTCCCAGTCTTAATGAAACTTGTACTTCTTCCTAGACTACATGTACACGTAATATGAAGTACTTTTACTGTGGACTTTTTGAGCAATCCTATGTCAAAGTCCCTCACAGGAATTGTCACAACAAATCAGATTAATAGATTGTGGGAATAATTAATTAGTTTAATTAGTCCGACTGGCCCACACAGCAACCCATTACCGGATCGCTACAGTATTCATCCGCCGTTTGGTCACGTGGGTCCAGGTCACGTTCACCGCCATCTCACTGCCAGAACGTATTCATCCGCCGCTTAGTTTAGTCTGCCATCTGATGTTAACTAATTTAATGGTGAATTGCAACCATGGAGCAGTATCACGACCTACTGTAGTGTTATCAAAATCGATCAATAAAGTACATTCGACTCTCTCTCTCTCTCACTAATCACGCACCGAATGAATTCACGTTGTATATAAAAGCGCCATTCTAGCCCCCTCTAGCTGTGAATACGTGACATAATTTGTCATGAATTTGGGCAAAATATTACTTTTTTTGTTTAATTAATTTAAACCATAAGTTGGTGTCTGAAACGGTCTAAATTGAAATGTATGACTGTGCATAACAAGAGGGTCAATATCTTGAACACACTTGCTCACTTCATACCCCTTGAGACTCCATTGACTGATTCTTCTCCACTTTGACTCAAACAGGGACTCAGACACTACACCCACAAGTAGCCTTGGACTGGAGGGAGATGACAATTAAAATGGGTCATAGGACAACGATGAAGATGTTGTTGGAAAGGTTTTGATCTGGAGAGTAACATATGTCAGTGTGAAAGGTGTGGGGGATTCCTGCTGCTCAGGGTTGCCCTTTGAACCTGGAACCTGGGTTACCTTTGAAGGCTCACAGGGAAGCCAAACAACTTGCTACAGACATGGGATCAACAGTTTGGAAAGCTCTTGACCTGAGAGAAGAAGGTACCATGACTTACTGATCAAATCATTATTTACAGCCCCCATCACACCTCTGGCAACCCCACTGCTGCTGCTGCCCCCCCCCCCCCCCCCCACACCCACACACACACACACACACACACACACACACACACACACACACACACACACACACACACACACACACACACACACACACACACACACACACACACACACACACACACACCATAGGTAAATAGGATGTGAGCTAGCTCTTCCAGAGACAAAACAACAGGAAAGCACCTGGCCCAGACAGAATTACCCCCTCCTGTCTTGCCTTGGCCTGTGCTCCATCCATCCTATACTTTATTTGTGTTCCCTCTCGGTCACTCTTCACCTATCATGTGTAGTCCCTCGGGCCGACATAAGATGAGGACTGTCTAGGGTAGGCCTATTACCACCGCTGCAGCTATGGTGTATGTAACGTTATCAGAGTACTTTTTATGTTAATTAGAAAAGGAGCTGGCCATCAGTAACAAACTAAATAAACTAAAAAGTGAGGGGCTGTCTGCAATTAATAACCATTTCATTCAGAACACTAACTTGAATTAGAAAAGGAGCTGGTTATCAGTAACAAACACATGAGAAACTAAAAACTGAGGGGCTGCAAGTCGCAACCTCCCCCATCAGCTCCGTGGATGTAGAATAAAAAACCGGTCCGTTTGCATGGATTTACCGTAAAGGTGAGAATACGCGCGCATTCAAAATTGAGGAGCGGCTGATTTGCCCAAGAATTTGCGAGTGGCGGCTCACTTGTGACCATCCTAATGCACTTTAAACACTAACTGCAGAATATCAGTGCTCTGTGGAAATAGTCTAATTAATAAATAATAATAATAATAATAATTAATAATTATTGAATTGCCACAACAAATCAGATTAATAGATTGTGTAAATAATTAGTTTCAGCTCTTATGTGCTCAGATTGAATCAGTATAAAGGTCGATAATAATTAATCTGCAGATTAATTATTATATATATTATATATATTATGACACACCGAATGAATTCACGTTGTATATAAAAGCGCGATTCTAGCCCCCTGTAGCTGTGAAGACGTGACATCATTTCTCATAAATTTGGGCAAAATATTAATTTTAAACCATAAGTTGGTGTTGAACACATTTGCTCACTTCATACCCCTGAAACTCGATTGACTGATTTGAATTAAAAACGATTTAATTCAGAAGACCAACGACCAGACCACTTGCAATGCCTTCACGGACCACTAGGGGCATCAGGAAGTCCAACGACGGGGAAGACGACAAGACCAACGACGTGGAAGACGACAAGAGTAACGACCGGGAAGACGACGTGCCTAACAACACGACCAACAGCGGCCCACTTGCAATGCCTTCACGGACCACTAGGGGCATCAGGACGACCATCGACGGGGAGGACGACAAGAGTAACGACCGGGAAGACGACGTGCCTAACAACACGACCAACAGCGGCCCACTTGCAATGCATTCACGGACCACTAGGGGCATCAGGACGACCAACGACGGGGAGGACGACAAGACCAACGACCGGGAAGACGACAAGAGTAACGACCGGGAAGACGACATGCCTAACAACACGACCAACAGCGGCCCCACTTGCAATGCATTCACGGACCACTATGGGGCATCAGGACGACCAACGACGGGGAGGACGACATGCCTAACAACACGACCAACAGCACGACCAACAGCGGCCCCACTTGCAATGCATTCACGGACCACTATGGGGCATCAGGACGACCAACGACGGGGAGGACGACAAGACCAACGACCGGGAAGACGACATGCCTAACAACACGACCAACAGCGGCCCCACTTGCAATGCATTCACGGACCACTATGGGGCATCAGGACGACCAACGACGGGGAGGGACGACATTAACGTGGACATGGGTTCCGACCAACGACGGGGAGGGACGACATTAACGTGGACATGGGTTCCACCTGTAGTTTTTGCACAAATCGAACCCCATAGTCAAGCGGCCCCCGTCTGCTGACGCCGCGCCGTATCCGCCCGACGACGTCACGCAGCCTCCGTCTGCTGACGCCGCACCGGATCCGCCCGACGACGTCACGCAGCCCCCGTCTGCTGACGCCGCGCCGTACCCGCCCGACAACGTCACGCAGCCTCCGTCTGCTGACGCCGCGCCGGATCCGCCCGACGACGTCACGCAGCCCCCGTCTGCTGACGCCGCGCCGTACCCGCCCGACAACGTCACGCAGCCTCCGTCTGCTGACGCCGCGCCGGATCCGCCCGACGACGTCACGCAGCCCCCGTCTGCTGACGCCGCGCCGTATCCGCCCGACGACGTCACGCAGCCTCCGTCTGCTGACGCCGCGCCGGATCCGCCCGACGACGTCACGCAGCCCCCGTCTGCTGACGCCGCGCCGTACCCGCCCGACAACGTCACGCAGCCTCCGTCTGCTGACGCCGCGCCGGATCCGCCCGACGACGTCACGCAGCCCCCGTCTGCTGACGCCGCGCCGTATCCGCCCGACGACGTCACGCAGCCTCCGTCTGCTGACGCCGCGCCGGATCCGCCCGACGACGTCACGCAGCCCCCGTCTGCTGACGCCGCGCCGTACCCGCCCGACGACGTCACGCAGCCCCCGTCTGCTGACGCCGCGCCGTACCCGCCTGACGATGTCACGCAACCCCCGTCTGCTGACGCCGCGCCGGATCCGCCCGACGACGTCACGCAGCCCCCGTCTGCTGACGCCGCGCCGGACCCGCCCGACGACGTCACGCAGCCCCCGTCTGCTGACGCCGCGCCGGATCCGCCCGACGACGTCACGCAGCCCCCGTCTGCTGACGCCGCGCCGTATCCGCCCGACGACGTCACGCAGCCCCCGTCTGCTGACGCCGCGCCGGATCCGCCCGACGACGTCACGCAGCCCCCGTCTGCTGACGCCGCGCCGTATCCGCCCGACGACGTCACGCAGCCCCCGTCTGCTGACGCCACGCTGGATCCGCCTGACGACGTCACGCAGCCAACGACGGGGAGGACGACAAGACCAACGACCGGGAAGACGACATGCCTAACAACACGACCAACAGCGGCCCCACTTGCAATGCATTCACGGACCACTATGGGGCATCAGGACGACCAACGACGGGGAGGGACGACATTAACGTGGACATGGGTTCCGACCAACGACGGGGAGGGACGACATTAACGTGGACATGGGTTCCACCTGTAGTTTTTGCACAAATCGAACCCCATAGTCAAGCGGCCCCCGTCTGCTGACGCCGCGCCGTATCCGCCCGACGACGTCACGCAGCCTCCGTCTGCTGACGCCGCACCGGATCCGCCCGACGACGTCACGCAGCCCCCGTCTGCTGACGCCGCGCCGTACCCGCCCGACAACGTCACGCAGCCTCCGTCTGCTGACGCCGCGCCGGATCCGCCCGACGACGTCACGCAGCCCCCGTCTGCTGACGCCGCGCCGTATCCGCCCGACGACGTCACGCAGCCTCCGTCTGCTGACGCCGCGCCGGATCCGCCCGACGACGTCACGCAGCCCCCGTCTGCTGACGCCGCGCAGTACCCGCCCGACAACGTCACGCAGCCTCCGTCTGCTGACGCCGCGCCGGATCCGCCCGACGACGTCACGCAGCCCCCGTCTGCTGACGCCGCGCCGTATCCGCCCGACGACGTCACGCAGCCTCCGTCTGCTGACGCCGCGCCGGATCCGCCCGACGACGTCACGCAGCCCCCGTCTGCTGACGCCGCGCCGTACCCGCCCGACGACGTCACGCAGCCCCCGTCTGCTGACGCCGCGCCGTACCCGCCTGACGATGTCACGCAACCCCCGTCTGCTGACGCCGCGCCGGATCCGCCCGACGACGTCACGCAGCCCCCGTCTGCTGACGCCGCGCCGGACCCGCCCGACGACGTCACGCAGCCCCCGTCTGCTGACGCCGCGCCGGATCCGCCCGACGACGTCACGCAGCCCCCGTCTGCTGACGCCGCGCCGTATCCGCCCGACGACGTCACGCAGCCTCCGTCTGCTGACGCCGCGCCGGATCCGCCCGACGACGTCACGCAGCCCCCGTCTGCTGACGCCGCGCCGTACCCGCCCGACGACGTCACGCAGCCTCCGTCTGCTGACGCCGCGCCGGATCCGCCCGACGACGTCACGCAGCCCCCGTCTGCTGACGCCGCGCCGTACCCGCCCGACAACGTCACGCAGCCTCCGTCTGCTGACGCCGCGCCGGATCCGCCCGACGACGTCACGCAGCCCCCGTCTGCTGACGCCGCGCCGTATCCGCCCGACGACGTCACGCAGCCTCCGTCTGCTGACGCCGCGCCGGATCCGCCCGACGACGTCACGCAGCCCCCGTCTGCTGACGCCGCGCCGTACCCGCCCGACGACGTCACGCAGCCCCCGTCTGCTGACGCCGCGCCGTACCCGCCTGACGATGTCACGCAACCCCCGTCTGCTGACGCCGCGCCGGATCCGCCCGACGACGTCACGCAGCCCCCGTCTGCTGACGCCGCGCCGGACCCGCCCGACGACGTCACGCAGCCCCCGTCTGCTGACGCCGCGCCGGATCCGCCCGACGACGTCACGCAGCCCCCGTCTGCTGACGCCGCGCCGTATCCGCCCGACGACGTCACGCAGCCCCCGTCTGCTGACGCCGCGCCGGATCCGCCCGACGACGTCACGCAGCCCCCGTCTGCTGACGCCGCGCCGTATCCGCCCGACGACGTCACGCAGCCCCCGTCTGCTGACGCCACGCTGGATCCGCCTGACGACGTCACGCAGCCCCCGTCTGCTGACGCCGCGCCGTTCCCGCCTGTCGACGTCACGCAACCCCCGTCTGCTGACGCCGCGCCGGATCCGCCCGACGACGTCACGCAGCCCCCGTCTGCTGACGCCGCGCCGGATCCGCCCGACGACGTCACGCAGCCCCCGTCTGCGGACGCTACGCCGTACCCGCCCGACGACGTCACGCAGCCCCCGTCTGCTGACGCCGCGCCGGATCCGCCCGACGACGTCACGCAGGTCCCGTCTGCTGACGCCGCGCCGTACCCGCCCGACGACGTCACGCAGCCCCCGTCTGCTGACGTCACGCAGCCCCCGTCTGCTGACGTCACGCAGCCCGCAGCCCCCCGTGGCTCTCTTCCCGGGCCCCACCCGCCCACCAAATCTCCTCCACCCCCCCGGATCATCGACTGGGACGCAGACGGTCCAGAGGGGCGGGGTTGGCCCCCGCGCTGCTACAGTCGGGATCTGTTATTTTCCCTCAACTGCCACCGGGAACACCCCTTCAAGCCGGGTTGGACGCCAGGAGGCGCCCGTTGAGGGGGGGGTACTGTCACGGTTACGGTGGTTGGCAGGGGGCGTGGCCTAGCCACGTGCGCTGGTGGCGCACACACTCCTGTCAACAATTACGTTGGTTGGCAGGGGGCGTGGTCTAGCCACGTGCGCTGGTCACACACACACACACCTGGACTCAATTTCCCCCCGTGTCATTTGTTGATCACCTCACCTATATATACGTTGCCTTTCCTTTACCCCAGTGTGAGGTCGTTACTTACTCTGCGTTCACGTAGTCCTGCCCATGCACCCTTGTGTTTTGTGTGTGCTTGTTTATTTGGTAATAAAGGTATCACTCTCCACTTGTCGGCGTCTGCGTTCGGGGTCCAACCCACTCCCTCTCACTCGTGACAGCTTACTCCCCATTCCCTCCCGCAGTATACATCTCCAAAACACCATACAAATAATATATACAATGATAATAAAAAAAAATAGGACAGCAAAGTAACTGATAAATGATATTTACATGTGTTAAATGTACGTGTTATGTGTTAAATGTACGTTTTTTTACAAAAAAATGTAAGAGCATTTAAAGTGCCAGTAGTGCAGCAGCATCACAAATAAAGTTCAGTAATTGTGATGAGTCCAGAAAGTCCAGCAAGGTATGTAAGTGTAATGTCAATGACAATATTATGATAGTGTAATGTTAATGACATGTTATGATAGTGTAATGTTAATGACATGTTATGATAGTGTAATGTCAATGACAATATTATGATAGTGTAATGTCAATGACAATATTATGATAGTGTAATGTTAATGACATGTTATGATAGTGTAATGTTAATGACAATATTATGATAGTGTAATGTTAATGACATGTTATGATAGTGTAATGTTAATGACATGTTATGATAGTGTAATGTTAATGACATGTTATGATAGTGTAATGTTAATGACATGTTATGATAGTGTAATGTTAATGTAATGTTATGATAGTGTAATGTTAATGACATGTTATGATAGTGTAATGTTAATGTAATGTTATGATAGTGTAATGTTAATGACATGTTATGATAGTGTAATGTTAATGACAAAACATATCTTTAAACCTGGTAGTCCTTGCTGTACGGATGCTGCGCAACCGGCGACTAGTAGGGGGAGAAGAGATGGAGCCCAGGGTGGTTGCAGACCTTTATGATGGACATGGCCTTCTTCCGACATCTGGTCCTACAGATTTCCTCAATGCATGGAAGTGCACACCCGATGATCTTCTCTGACGTCCGCCTGACGACGTCACGCAGCCCCCGTCTGCTGACGCCGCGCCGTTCCCGCCTGTCGACGTCACGCAACCCCCGTCTGCTGACGCCGCGCCGGATCCGCCCGACGACGTCACGCAGCCCCCGTCTGCTGACGCCGCGCCGGATCCGCCCGACGACGTCACGCAGCCCCCGTCTGCGGACGCTACGCCGTACCCGCCCGACGACGTCACGCAGCCCCCGTCTGCTGACGCCGCGCCGGATCCGCCCGACGACGTCACGCAGGTCCCGTCTGCTGACGCCGCGCCGTACCCGCCCGACGACGTCACGCAGCCCCCGTCTGCTGACGTCACGCAGCCCCCGTCTGCTGACGTCACGCAGCCCGCAGCCCCCCGTGGCTCTCTTCCCGGGCCCCACCCGCCCACCAAATCTCCTCCACCCCCCCGGATCATCGACTGGGACGCAGACGGTCCAGAGGGGCGGGGTTGGCCCCCGCGCTGCTACAGTCGGGATCTGTTATTTTCCCTCAACTGCCACCGGGAACACCCCTTCAAGCCGGGTTGGACGCCAGGAGGCGCCCGTTGAGGGGGGGTACTGTCACGGTTACGGTGGTTGGCAGGGGGCGTGGCCTAGCCACGTGCGCTGGTGGCGCACACACTCCTGTCAACAATTACGTTGGTTGGCAGGGGGCGTGGTCTAGCCACGTGCGCTGGTCACACACACACACACCTGGACTCAATTTCCCCCCGTGTCATTTGTTGATCACCTCACCTATATATACGTTGCCTTTCCTTTACCCCAGTGTGAGGTCGTTACTTACTCTGCGTTCACGTAGTCCTGCCCATGCACCCTTGTGTTTTGTGTGTGCTTGTTTATTTGGTAATAAAGGTATCACTCTCCACTTGTCGGCGTCTGCGTTCGGGGTCCAACCCACTCCCTCTCACTCGTGACAGCTTACTCCCCATTCCCTCCCGCAGTATACATCTCCAAAACACCATACAAATAATATATACAATGATAATAAAAAAAATAGGACAGCAAAGTAACTGATAAATGATATTTACATGTGTTAAATGTACGTGTTATGTGTTAAATGTACGTTTTTTTACAAAAAAATGTAAGAGCATTTAAAGTGCCAGTAGTGCAGCAGCATCACAAATAAAGTTCAGTAATTGTGATGAGTCCAGAAAGTCCAGCAAGGTATGTAAGTGTAATGTCAATGACAATATTATGATAGTGTAATGTTAATGACATGTTATGATAGTGTAATGTTAATGACATGTTATGATAGTGTAATGTCAATGACAATATATGATAGTGTAATGTAATGACATGTTATGATAGTGTAATGTTAATGACATGTTATGATAGTGTAATGTCAATGACAATATTATGATAGTGTAATGTCAATGACAATATTATGATAGTGTAATGTTAATGACATGTTATGATAGTGTAATGTTAATGACAATATTATGATAGTGTAATGTTAATGACATGTTATGATAGTGTAATGTTAATGACATGTTATGATAGTGTAATGTTAATGACATGTTATGATAGTGTAATGTTAATGACATGTTATGATAGTGTAATGTTAATGACATGTTATGATAGTGTAATGTTAATGACATGTTATGATAGTGTCATGTTAATGTCATGTTATGATAGTGTAATGTTAATGACATGTTATGATAGTGTAATGTTAATGTAATGTTATGATAGTGTAATGTTAATGACATGTTATGATAGTGTAATGTTAATGTAATGTTATGATAGTGTAATGTTAATGACATGTTATGATAGTGTAATGTTAATGACAAAAAATATCTTTAAACCTGGTAGTCCTTGCTGTACGGATGCTGCGCAACCGGCGACTAGTAGGGGGAGAAGAGATGGAGCCCAGGGTGGTTGCAGACCTTTATGATGGACATGGCCTTCTTCCGACATCTGGTCCTACAGATTTCCTCAATGCATGGAAGTGCACACCCGATGATCTTCTCTGACGTCCTCACGACCCTCTGGATGTCTTTCTTGTCCTGTTCAGTGGTGTCTCCGTACCACACAGTGACGCCACTCATCAGGACGCTCTCTACGGTGCCACGGTAGAAGTTCACTAGCCACCTCTGGCCTATTCCTCTTCTTCTGAGGCACCGCAGAGCATAGAGGCGCTGGTGTGCCTTCTTCAGCACGACCTCCGTGTTGCGGGTCCACGCCAGGTCGTCGGAGATCTGTAGTCCAAGGAAACGGAAGCAGCTGACGACTTCCACCGGTGTCCCGTCCAGGCTGATGGTGGAGTGGGGGCCCCGTCCAGGCTGATGGTGGAGTGGGGGCCCCGTCCAGGCTGATGGTGGAGTGGGTGCCCCGGTGGCTCCTGAAGTCCACCATGAGCTCCTTGGTCTTGCTGACATTCGGTGCGAGGCTGTTGTCCTCACACCATCGCGTCAGCTGTACCACCTCATCTCTGTACTCCATTTCGTCGCCCTCGCTTAACAGGCCAATGACTGTGGTGTCGTCTGCAAACTTGATAATCCGATTATTGCTGTGCATGGCAGTGTTAGTGTCCGTACAAGGACTACCAGGTTCAAGGACAGTTTGTATTCACAGGCAGTGGATAAGTAACACACACAGTATGATAGTGCAATTACATTACACTATCATACTTTGCTGGATGTTCTTGACTCATGACAGCTACTGCACTGTACTGCACTGTATTGATGATGCTGCTGCACTACTAGAACTTTAAAATGCTTTTATATATTTTGTGCACAATTCAACACATTACATATCATCCGTCAGTCACTTTATTGTTATTTTTTATTGTCATTCACATTGTGTACAGTATTGTGTTTTAGTCATTCATACTGCAGGAGGTAATGGGGCAGTAAGTCCAGTGCATGTGTTTGTGCTGCTGGGATTCTGATGGGACCAGTGCTGAGGAACGTCAGGTGCCCTTGATGTGACCCCATCTACCAGAACACAAAGGCAGTTCTCTACAGGCAGAGAGGCCCCTTGTTCGCAAATACTGGCATCGGGTTGCAAACTCCGTCTTGTTTACTCTCTGTTGTGTTGAACCACATCCACATGTGTACCAGTCAGCGTCCGCACTGGGCTCCAGCTGACCCCCTCCGGCATGAGAGGCCACGCTCTAACCTGAGAATCTAAAACCCACGGCTTTTAGCTTCATCTTCTTTTTAGCATCTAGCTTCATCGCTAGAACGTCTATGTAGGCGTCAGAGAGTGAGGTTTACCACTGCACAGCGCCACCTGCTGGGGAGTGAGGTTTATCACTGCACAGCGCCACCTGCTGGGGAGTGAGGTTTACCACTGCACAGCGCCCCCTGCTGGGGAGTGAGGTTTACCACTGCACAGCGCCACCTGCTGGGGAGTGAGGTTTACCACTGCACAGCGCCACCTGCTGGGGAGTGAGGTTTACCACTGCACAGCGCCACCTGCTGGGGAGTGAGGTTTATCACTGCACAGCGCCACCTGCTGGGGAGTGAGGTTTACCACTGCACAGCGCCACCTGCTGGGGAGTGAGGTTTATCACTGCACAGCGCCACCTGCTGGGGAGTGAGGTTTACCACTGCACAGCGCCCCCTGCTGGGGAGTGAGGTTTACCACTGCACAGCGCCACCTGCTGGGGAGTGAGGTTTACCACTGCACAGCGCCACCTGCTGGGGAGTGAGGTTTACCACTGCACAGCGCCCCCTGCTGGGGAGTGAGGTTTACCACTGCACAGCGCCACCTGCTGGGGAGTGAGGTTTACCACTGCACAGCGCCACCTGCTGGGGAGTGAGGTTTACCACTGCACAGCGCCACCTGCTGGGGAGTGAGGTTTACCACTGCACAGCGCCACCTGCTGGGGAGTGAGGTTTACCACTGCACAGCGCCACCTGCTGGGGAGTGAGGTTTACCACTGCACAGCGCCACCTGCTGGGGAGTGAGGTTTACCACTGCACAGCGCCACCTGCTGGGGAGTGAGGTTTACCACTGCACAGCGCCCCCTGCTGGGGAGTGAGGTTTACCACTGCACAGCGCCACCTGCTGGGGAGTGAGGTTTACCACTGCACAGCGCCCCCTGCTGGGGAGTGAGGTTTACCACTGCACAGCGCCCCCTGCTGGGGAGTGAGGTTTACCACTGCACAGCGCCCCCTGCTGGCGTCCATTACACATGCTTGAGTTCAACCCTATTGTGTAACACACTATCTTATCAGGTGAATGTGTAGATTAATTCAATCCAAAGTTTTTACATTTTACACAAATACCTTAAAAAATGATAATATAATATAATAAATATGTATAGTACAGTATACACATTAGTTGCAATCATAAAGTGCCCGGTACATAGTTAAGGCCGGGGTCTGTGAGCGCGTGTGATGCCACTCAACAACAAACCTCCAGTCCCACCCCTGAAACACCGTGGAAACGGGTCTTGAAATTCAAACAGGGAAAAAGAGTCTCAAAACGACAAAATTCCCTCCCGCAGTATGAATTTCCTACAATTTATCCCTATATATTGTACTATGTACTATATGTACACTATACAACACTATACACTATAACAATACTGTACACAATCAAAGTGACTGATGGATGATATGTACATGTATTATATACATTATGCAACAAGCATTTAAAAAGCATTTTAAAGTGCCAGCAGGGCAGCAGCATCATGAATACAGTGCAGTGCAGTAACTGTATTGAGTCCAGAAAATTTGAAGTTAGATTGTCTTTTTGCAACTATTGCATATGAACATATATAAAATGTATATATACAGTATATATATACTTTTTTGGATTGAATCATTGCACCTCAATAAAAATGTCCAAGACCCTGGTTAACTCTAACGAGACATAAGGTTGACTTCCCTTTCCGTAAACATAATGGATTGGATGACCTAAAGAGGGATGTTTTAATAAGTTTAAACAGTGGGTTTTGGGTCTGATGTTGGCCCCAGTGGCCTTTTCAACAGCCTGTCCGTGGAGAGCGTTTCCTGGCTATGTATCACAGACCTAATCAGAGCATGCCGTTAATTTTTAGTTTAAAGACTTTTAATTTCCTGTGTGTGTTTGCGAGACATCTTTATGGGAACCCAAATCAACTGTTCATTAACAGAGAGGAAGCTCTGTATCGTCAGCCACCATCTTTAATTAATACCCCCCACTCCCCCCCCCCCCCCACCACTCTGATCACCGCAGTAGACTCACACTCCCGCAACAAGACCACGTCCGCACGCGCGTGCGTGCGTGTGTGTGTGTGCGTGTGTGTGTGTGTGTGTGTAGGAATGAATGACCATATGTGTGTGTGTGTGTTTGTGTATGTGAAAGTGTGTGTGTATGTGTGTGTGTGTCTGTATGAGGTATGACCATATGTGTGTGTGTGTCTGTGTCTGTTTGTGTATGTGGGTGTGCGTGTGTGTGTTTGTGTATTGTTGTGTTTGAGCATGTGTGTGTGTGTGTGTGTGTGTGTGTGTGTGTGTGTGTGTGTGTGTGTGTGTATGTGTGTGTGTGTGTGTGAATGTGTGTGCGTGTGTGTGTGTGTGTGTGCGTGTGTGTGAATGTGTGTGTGAATGTGTGTGTGTGTGTGTATGTGTTGGGGTATGTGTGGACCATGGAGTCGTTGGAAGACAGTCAGACCTCCATGAGAAAGAACTGGAAGCAGGTTCCTGCGCCCCGGGGCCACAGGCTAAACGACCAGCCAACGTGGTTATCTCTGTAATAGAGCGATAAGGTGATAATCTCACACCCAGACACTTTTAATGACTTGGAGTCTAATTATGGAGTTTCACAAAAGGCAGTGGCATCGGAGACCTCTTTATTGTCCAGGACCCCATTGTTTGGAAGTGTGAAATGACTGGCTTGGCCCATTTAGCAGTGGTGGACGGGCTGTGGACGGGCTGGTGGAAAGAACTTTCAATACACTTTACTGGGGCGCTCTAATCATAGACTAATGCAGCGGCAATTCCTCCTCCGTCGAGCCCAAAACAAAGTGTGGGAATTCAGCTTCGAGCTTTTAGTTCACACGCCCAGTTCCACGTCTAACTGCTTGTGGATATTATATAAGAAAAAAGAGTAGAGAGTAGAAGAGGCAATGTTTTCATCCCTATATACTGTATGTATGTACATATCAAGAGAGAGAGAGAGAGAGAGAGAGAGAGAGAGAGAGAGAGAGAGAGAGAGAGAGAGGAGAGAGAGAGAGAGAGAGAGAGAGAGAGAGAGAGAGAGAGAGAGAGAGAGAGAGAGAGAGAGAGAGAGAAACATGCAAAACAAGAGAGAATCTCTCCTTTGAGAAGTTAGCTTAGGGTTGATGTGAACACACACACACACACACACACACACACAAACAAACACACACACACACACGCACACACACATGCATGTACACACACACACACACACACACACACGCACTAACACACACACACACACACACACACACACACACACACACACACACACACACACACACACACACACACACACACACACATACAAAAGGTATTTTCCTATCCCTACTGTATATGACCTCCGACCCTGTATCTCTCTCTGGGTTTATTGGCATGGGAATATGATGTCAGCTCTCTAATTAGAGATTGCAGATTACCTTAATTGCATAGTTCTCCCAAAAAAAATCTATGCTTCAATATGGTGATAAAATGCTATATTTGAGCTTCATCTAGTGAAAGGGTGAAACAGTTCTACGTGTACAGTGTCCCTTACCTTCTTTCAACTGAACTGACTGGGGCGGCAGTCAGCGGCAGTCTAGCTCAGGAGGTAGAGCGGTCGCCTCACAACCAGAAGGTTGCTGGTTCGATCCCCGGCTCCTCCTAGCAAAAACTGTCGAGGTGTCCTTGAGGAAGACCCTAACCCTAACTGCTCCCCGGGCGCTGTATGAATAGCTGCCCACTGCTCCTAATACTAGGATGGGTTAAATGCAGAGAACACGTTTCACTGTATGTCTTCATGTATGTGACCAATAAAGAGGATTCAATCCTCACGATTTGTTGTTGTTGTTTGTTGAATGCATCATTTTGGTAACATTGTGAATGCTTTAGGGCAAAATAATGCAATCATTATACATTGACAAATGATCGAGGTCACCGCCGCTTACCAATCCTGTTTAGGACCCATATTTTTAATTAGGGTGTTCATTCAACTGTCTGTCACCATCAGGTGTATATATATATGTTGGGTTAATAAATGTAATTAATCACATTTGCGAGACTGGTGACTGTGAACTGTCTCCTGCCTCATTCATAACTGACTCACTCATTCACAACACCCACAAGCTTCTCTGAAGGTAAAATTACATTTGATTTATTTTGTATATCTTTTCTTTCACACCGGTTTTACTGCTTTTGTCTTATGG
>CM051002.1:34062484-34067484 GCA_027704905.1 Muraenolepis orangiensis | reverse complement strand
GTGAATCACTTCTCATGCTACATTTCTGTCCAGAAAAAGATCTATGACACAAACATATGGGGGTCTACATCTGAAATTCAAATCGGCACGAATCTGCCAGATTGGCCCAGCATGCCACCGCTGTCCACATCAGGTGTTCTCACTCTGAACACCTGACAGAACAAGCTCATAGAGGACACATGGCAGACACACCGCTGGCTGGTACATATTATCATCTCCACCAGTCCTGTCGTTTCCAATCTCGCCAGTTTTTTATACCCAGGACCACCTCAAAGGACCCAACCGCTCCATCTCGGAGGAGAGAGGGACCAGAAAACAGTGACTTCCTTTCTTAAAGAGGGACAGGGATGCTCTGACAGTCGCCTCAGGGCTAGCACATACAGTCAGAGGGCTGAAGCAAAACCCCATGGGACCCCACATATAACATTCTGGAATGTATAAGTGAGTGGGAATGTGTGTGTGTGTGCATATATACAGAATATATATATATATATTAATTATCTGGTTGTCAGAGTTGGAGCAGAAGACAAACCCAATTTCTTGAATTTACTGTAATTACATTACAGTAAATTAGCAGACGCTTTTATCCAAAGCGACTTACAGTATGTTTGAGTGTGTTTGAGTGTGTTTCAACAAAAGTAGGTAAGAGAAGAACTTGTCACCAGAAGTCAAAAGTGCATTTCATTCCTAACAAGTCTCCCAAAAACTGAACCAGTGCTCAGGTCAAAGTACAGGTACATGTATCAGGCAAGGCACTCAAAAGCAGACACAGAAACAAAACAAAGGACTGAATCCAAAGAAACCAACCAGCAGGGACATTAACATACGATACACCATTAGTTATCAACACAGGTGACACTCATATGATTAACCACTCAAGGGAAAGCAGTGAATAAGTAGTGTGTAGAGGACAAGTTACTAGTTACATGATAAACGGGAAGCCCGCCTTATTATAACTACATGCAGAATGCCTGGAATGATGGGGAACCTCTTTGGAACCTCTTTGGAACCTCTTTGGAACACCTTTGGGATGACAACAATTAGGATGGGTGTTAAATATATGAATTCAAACATTCTCTGGTCCACTTTTATGACTGCATCAAAAGAAAAAAGAATAATACTTTTAGCAGTTTCTGTCTTCATCTTGGAATGTAAATAACTGCTATTCTTCTTCGTAAGACACTATTTAATATAAGTTACTGTAAATAATGAGGAAATACTACATGTTTTACCCTGAACAGTGTTTTTAAATAAATATATAGAGTGGTGCTATATTCCCCTGGTAGACCAGCTGCAACATCCCAAAATGGCCGCCGGTCCCACATACTACATCTCCCAGCATGCCCCACAACTCTGACAGGTGTAGGTGCTTAAGCCACCTAATAGGCCTATATCACACTTCCTGCTTCCGGAGCCTTAAAAATCGCAGAGCAGTGTACTCTTTCTTCCGGTAGTTACCCCAGATACGTGACAAACTGTGTCCGCCTCCTCTCCTCTCTGTTATTGTAGTGTACCGGCTGCTCAACGTCTAAACAAAGACAGCCCTACCTCAGTTTACACCATTACCCCAAAGACAAACTCCTCCGCAAGTCTTGTGTGAGGCTGATACGGAGGATGAAGGTCCCTCGTTTCATGTTCTCAGGGGTAGCGCGTATGTCTGCAGTTTGCACTTTGACAAGGAGAGCATATACGTCTCGAAAAGTGGGCGGAATAGGCTAATAATGTCGGGTATGTGTGTGATTAAAAGCACTGGTCCCAAGTAGGGCTGGGCGATACGGACCAAAACCCGGTATTTTTAGGCCGCATCGCGATATACGATATATATCGGTATTTTATACAAATTCGGTTTTAACTCAATGCCACAAGTATGTCACAAGCACTTTTATTTTAAGACAACTCGTATTCACAAGAATAACAGGCATTCCCTTTTAGAAAATATACAGCTGCACACTACATATTAACACGTAAATGAAAAGGTACATTGAAATAATCAAAATCCATCAAATAAATCACCTATATTAAATACATAGGCATACCTCTGCTCCTACACAAAATCGCCATATATCCAGATAGAGCCACAAGACACAATGTCGGGGAATTGTATGATTCGGATTTAGACTTCTTCACTGTAGTGTTCATTCACTAGTTGAACCACATCGTCTTGACCGACTTTTGGAAGGTTATGCAGCGATGTTGTCCAGCGATAACTGTCCTCCATGGTGAATGCCAAGCTGAATGCATTAACCGGAACTTGGGATACACTGCTTCAGCCATTTTTAACGGGTACTTCCGGCGTTCTAATCTAACGTGATATAGGCCGATATAGGCTCTGGGGAAACAGACAAAAGCCCAGACTCTCAGGAGCAGAGGGAGAACCAGGAGCTCATGGCTGGAAGGAGCTGGAGACACGTGGAGAAAAGCCTCAGAAGAGAAGGAATGTCTCATTTTTGTTTGATGAACTGGGCTTGGGGGGAAAAGCCCTTTGTGTTTTTTGAGCCTATTTTTATCTAAACTTTACTATTTTGACCTGTTTTGCCTGGAACTCTGCACCGCCCCACACTAGCCCGCTGAGACGGCCTCTCATGATGTTACAATATATATAAATACTAAATTAATAAATGCATTTGATTTATATTGCAAAACATAAAACAAACAATAAAATGACTAACAATAGTGAACACTCATTTTCACAATAATAATCAAAAGGCCTTCCTAAATAAAAATGTTTTTAGGCCTGTCTTAACAGAATCCAGGGTCTGTGGTGCCCTTAAATGATGAGGAAGGTTCAGGAATTCAGATGGTTATATGTTACATGCAATATAACTATTGGTTCACAATGTCACCACAAGCTTAGCCCTAGGCAGATTTCAGAACAACAAATAAGGAGGTCTCCATGGAAACTGAAGATACGGCCGGCATCTGGTCTCGTGCGGATAGATCTATCATTTCACAGCATTTAGTGGCACTTTCCTCCCAGCTTCGCTCCTTTTAAGGCGCTCCATCTCAGCGCTACTCTTTTTCTCCTCCTCCGGTTCTCCTCTTCCTCCTGTCCGTCCATTCTTCCGCCCACACTGCACTACGACCACGCACACTCCAACACTGACGCTGAACACTGGGTTGATGTTGTTGATGTGGCCAGCATCCTGTATTCATGATGCTGCTGCACTACCATCCCTTTAAAATGCTTTGTATGTTTATACTGTAGCATCCATCAGTCACTTAATTGGTCTTTTTATTGTGTATAGTATTGTCATAGTATAGTGTTGTTGTGGAGTGTGTGTGGTTTGGTGGCTGGTTTGGGCAGCCTCACCTGGAGTCGGACTGATCACTGTGCTCTGACTGTGTGGCTTGTGAGGCTGCACACCTGTGGGTCGTTGTGAATCAAGGCCAACAAGTTAAACCAGCCGCCAACACACACACACACACACACACACACACACACACACACACAGGAGGGGAGAGCTCTAGCATGTACCATCTGCTCTGTTCACAATGATTCAAAACTCTGCAATAAACCTGATTCACCGTGTGTCCTTGTCTTCAGGAGGAGCCTCAAGCAGCCATTTGAATGGCTTGTGGCAGCGTGGACTGCTAAAGTTGCGTATAGTGTAGTGTGTGTAGAATAGTATTGCTAAGTATAGTATAGTATTGTTGTTGAAATTAATACTGCGGGAGGGAATGGGGGGAGTGAGCATTGCACTGTACTGGTTGCAAATGGCAAATAAAAACATCTTGAATCTTGAATGTGTACAGTATGTGCGTGCAGCCGATCGCGTCTAGATGGCAGACAGAAATTAAACCATCAGTTCTGAGGGAGTGTAGCTGCCCTGTGTGGTTTTCTCCTTGATTTCCCCATTTCATTTAGCATTTTTAACACTGGCCCTGACCGTCAATCAGCTCGCCAGGCGCTCGCAGGGTAACCCCTCCGCCTCCATGCATCGGTGATGAATGGCTTCACATTATCAGCATTAGCTATCACGTTGAGGAAGGTCTAGTTCAGTATTCTTCTATTATTATTATTATTATTATTATTATTATTATTATTATTATTGTTATTATTATTCATCTCCTCATGTGCATTGTGCATCTTTATTATCACGTTTTCAAATCTAAATGGGAAAAGGTACTTACTGTCCTTACTGGCATGATATGCTTTTGATATGCTTTTGATATGCTTTCCGGTTCTACTGCTGGAACATAATATGTTCCTTGCTGTGTTTAGTTTCTGGGCTGCTGGGCCGTAGAGGCATCAGATTCGGAGAAGGAGAACACCAGACTTGCATGATGTGTCCTTCCCTAATGGGAATCCTTTTCATCAATACATTACTACACTGGCTACCTGTATCTGCTCGCATCCAGTTCAAGACCTTGGTGCTAGCCTACAGGGCAGTGAAAGGAACAGCTCCTTCCTTCCTCCAGACAATGGTCAAGCCCTACATCTTTGCTAGTCCACTTAGCTCTGCTACTTCGGGGCGTCTGCTTGGCCCCTCACTTAGGGGCCCTTGTGGCTGATCTACGCGGTCACAGCTCTGCTCTGTCCTGGCCCCAAAGTGGTGGAATGAACTCCCTATGGATGTCAGGACTGCAGAGTCACTGCCCATCTTCCACCACAGGCTGAAAACTCTCACATCTTCAGGAAAGACTTTCCGGATCCTTCCACCTAGCGTGTCCATACTTTTTACTAGCATACTAGTGTCTTTCTAAGTAGATTGTTTGCTTGTTAGTTAGTGAGATATTGTCCAACTTATTGCACTTCTACCTGAAATTATTGTACTTTCATCAGTACTTCACGTTTTGGAGACTTGTTAGGAATTAAATGCACTTTTGACTTCTGGAGTTGTTCTCTTACCTTACCTTTGTTAAATGCTACTACTGTTAGTCGCTTTGGATAAAAGTGTCTGCTAAATGACTGTTAGGTAATGTAATGTACATTACAGTGGAAGTGAATCCGCAGTAGACCAAATCGTTTTGAAATTGATTTTTCAAAAGCATTGTGACAG
>CM051002.1:34022484-34057484 GCA_027704905.1 Muraenolepis orangiensis | reverse complement strand
GTGTGTGTGTGTGTGTGTGTGTGTGTGTGTGTGTGTGTGTGTGTGTGTGTGTGTGTGTGTGTGTGTGTGTGTGTGTGTGTGTGTGTGTGTCACAGACACCAACATTAACGCTAATGAATGCGTGAATTGTGTCCTTGTGTTTCCAGGGAGACTCCGGCGGACCTCTGAACTGCCACGTGGGAGGCCGCTGGGTGGTCCACGGGGTGACCAGCTTCGTCTCTTCCCGCGGATGCAACGCCATCAGGAAGCCTACCGTCTTCACCCGTGTCTCCGCCTACTCCAGCTGGATGAACCTGGTCAGTGTCAGGGGGCGATCTGTTTGATATATAACAGTACATAGTGCATCACTTATATGTTAATCGAATCTAGCGCTTCATTCGGCACCACATTTTACAGGGCAAACACCAAAGGTGTGTTGGTTTGTATTAGTGGGATTGTATTTAACGATTTGATACGTAGATATCAGTCAATATAATATGAATGATAAACACTAATTATATCATTATTATATCATTATTGCTTGATTCACATCAAGCTTTTATTAATATATACATTTTGGGGGAAACGATGAGGGTGCCTCCTTTATAGTATATTCATTATATTTATATTTTTATATTCTATGTATATATATATATATATATATATATATATATATTGATTATAGATTGTCTTCTCTTTTGCAGATCATGGCTTAAAGCTGAGGAGGACCTCCGTTGATTATTCGCAAATTAATCCCAATGTGAATAAACTGCAGAATTCCACTCACTTTTGTAGTATAATTTCTACTCGGTGGAATAAGAATCTTCTCAGAGGTCCGGATACTAATTTCAATGTGTTTATTGAACAAAGCATCAAATGAAAGCATCTGCTGCAGCGAGATGGAGCCTGCCGTGCCAATTCACAGACTGGCGACGCGCTCCTTTACCAAACATTATATAGACAATAGTATCACAAAACATCCACTACTCCTAGTGGTCAAAGTAACAAACATCAACTTAATACTATTGGTCTGAGAGGTACAACCAGCGCTCTGGTTGGTCACGGTGTCTTCATTGTCACATACAAGTTTACGGCTCAAACCCCCTAGGGGGGTCGCATTCCTGGCTGGTCGCATCTCCGGCAACCCCAGGGGGTTGCATTCCTGGCAACGCCTTTTGGTCACCTCAACACACATGGCCCTTACAATGCATACAGTATCACAGATAATGCATACAGTATCACAGATAGTGTTTTAGTTTTATACTTAGTGTATAAAAATACACTACACTTTCACGGCTGTATTGTGTATGATTCTGGTTCTGATTCTAAGGTTAATATTATCAGTACATGTCAATGTGGGGGGTAAAGGGTATCGGGCTTATGTGACAAGAACATTGCATGGGTTACTTCAAATACATTCAAATGTACTTCTACATAGACATGTTTACATAAGAAGGTCAGAGGAAAACAATGAAAGACAGGTTCATATCATTTACATATGTTAAACATAAAAATAACAATACACAGCAGAGGCATTTGATAAGAAAATGAGTCTCTCTCTCTCTGGAGCCTCTCCATCTCTCTCTCTGTCGCAGTGTGTGGAGCATGTGTACATCCAGTTGGTTTGATGATAAACACATGCTTCTATTATTAGAATACATTCAAGTAAAGGACGGGAAATAACTGGAGGATTATTGTCGGCTGAAGATAACCAACCCGCGTTGGGCAAGACATGGGAACAGTTTCCATAGCAAAGCCAAATTGCAGTTAAAAATGACTGATACACTTTCTTTATTCCAAACAAAAAGTCATGTCGTTAACGTACACACATGAGAGACATTGCCACTGATGGAGTCTTTCCATTCTCAGCACACTCAAGCAGCTTTGCTGAAGCAGTACTGTTTGTGCGCTGATTGTCTCCTGGCCATCGAGCGCTCCATTCTTCACTCAATGATTTGCGAACACAACCCCTGGTGTATATATAAGGAAAGACATGCGTTTAGGGGCTGTCGATGTTCTAGAGTTAGTTAAATGACTCTGAGAGCGGAGCTGTTTGGAGAGCTGCCCCACAGGAGCCTCAACCCTCTGAGGGGGTGGGGGTAAGCAGGGTCAGTCGACTCGCCGAGTCGTGGAGAAACGACTTTGACGGATGCTATGAGGATGGATTCTCACTCAGACCGAATCATAACTTCCACGCATCAGTCATTCAAAAATTTGCGAGTGAATGATGAGCTAAACTGTCATAATGGCTGTATGGAATATTAGGAAGGACACTTGTTCAACTTTCATGTCTGATTCTAGTGAGTGTGTAGGCCTGCTATGTTTTCAGTGGTTGACATTAGTTTATAATGGGTGGCCAGCATGGGGGGAGACCTTTTTGGCCAAGAGAGATGTGTTATACTGTGATTAGCATATGGGGGTCAGTAGCTCAGTCTGTTGGGACTTGGCTTGGGAACCAGAAGGTCACCGGTTCAAGTCCCCAAAACCCCTGGCACTGGCACTGCTGAGGTGCCCTTGAGCAAGGCACCAGACCCCTAACACTGCTCCCCGGGCAGCTGGATATCCAATAGCTGCCCCTACAGTGCTCCGATACTAGGATGGGTTACATGCAGAGAAACACACGTCACTGTGTGTGTGTAGGCCTAAATATATGTGACCAATAAAGAGAATTCAGTCTAGATTTAGATTTATAATATGCAGACTTCTATGGTAAGGTATACTTTATTATATAAACACCACAGTGTCTAAGCAACAACACATGGCTATTCTTCATCTCTGGACAATGTGCCTGCAGTCTGTCGGTACTGCTCTGTGTTGTCACTATTGTTTTAAAATAAAAAAGTTGTATTTACATTTTATTGATCAAATAGGCCCTAGGATGTTGTCGCATATCAATAAAACGAGTGTGTGTTTGCGTGGAGAACATTACATAGAATGTCATTTGCTTAATGTGTATTCCCTAAGGGCGATATATATATACGAGAAGTGAAACATGGATTTATAGGCTATCAAAAGGAGGATAATTGCCCTTGGAAACTTGAACGCATGTTGTTTTATCTAGTTTACAGCTTTTCCAACACACAAAATCGTGGCGATGTTGTCTTCCACTGTGTTCAAAATGCACTAGACATCCTGGTTGGTTGGAGGGTGCGTTTGTTTCTGCCGTCTTCCAAACCCTCCGCATTCCAAGCAGCGCACCGCGTCACACCCCGTCACGTGGTGTTCTCCTCACGTGATTACCCACTACCAGTCCAGCCGACGGCTGCACTAAAGAAAGACACATTTCTTCCAAAGTTGTGTGAACGCTGGTGAATTGACACGACTTGCTATAGTTTTGCTCACGGTCGTCCGTCTACCATCTCTATGAAATGTCATTTCCACAGGGAACACAAAACAGACAACAACTAAAAAAGAAAGATGGCCACACAAAACACTGACATTTTATTCTCATTTACGGCGATTTTGCCAGAACATTGATAATGACCTTTTTAACAGCTACTGTGGGCCCCGGTTGAACTGAGGAATGAATAGATTGACGTATTACTCTTCACTTCTTCAAATGTCAATCCAAAATAAAGTCCAAATGAAGGTCAGACATTTTCCCTATTTTTCCATCACAATGTCGACAGACACAGAGAAGTCAGTTCTTTCTCCGTTGGTATGACGGCCGACCTGACCTCTGGTGGAGCGTGACTACAATACATCCCCTCAATACATACAGGGTCTGATACATACAGGGTACACCCAGATGGGTTTTGACTCAAGGCACCGAGGTCCTAATAGGGACCTTTATCACATCATGATCACACAGGCGTGATAATAACAACACAGCATCTCACAGCATCAGGTTCACCGTGACCACGCCTACACAGACCCCTCATAACCCCCTCATAACCCCCTCATAACCCCCTCATAACCCCAACCAGACACTGTTTTCATCCCACCCGTGTCTACTGTATATTTCAGAGGGGATGATATGTTTATTCATATATATTATAATTGTTGTATTGTTGTAATATATTCATATATATTATATTTGTTCTCTCTCACTTCCTTTTTTAATAACTTGTAGTAGTTATTCATTTACTAGCTGTAGTAAAATCAGTCATTAATCAAATCATCGTATTCATCAGCCGTGTTTTTCTGTAAATATTACCTATGTTTACTACTTATAATGTTATAAATGATGACTTGCTTTGACCTTTAACCCTACAGGCTTATGAACCCTACACTCTGGAACCACAACAACACAATCCTGATGGGAATATGGTTTTCCTCCACCAAAAATATGCTGTGAAAAATTTGATTGAAGAGAGGGGGGGGTGTGAGGGGGCGGGGGGTTGAAGGGTGAGGAACATGCTTCACAGTCAAATGAAAGACAACACACACATACACACACACACACACGCACACATGCACACATGCATACACACACACACGCACACACACACACACACACACGCACGCACACACACACACACGCGCGCACGTACGCACACACACACACACACATACACACACTGACACACACACACACACACGCACGCACACACACACACGCACGCACGCACGCACACACACACACACACACACACACACACACACACACACACACACACACACACACACACACACACACACACACACACACACACACACATTGAACTCACATGCCCCCCCCCCTCAGGACAGGATAGGAGAAGCTGAACTGCAGCCTCCATCTCCAATAAGGAGATTCTCTCTCTCTCTCTCTCTCTCTCTCTCTCTCTCTCTCTCTCTCTCTCTCTCTCTCTCTCTCTCTCTCTCTCTTCTCTCTCTCTCTCTCTCTCTCTCTCTCTCTCTCTCTCTCTCTCTCTCTCTCTCCCTCTCTCTATTTCTCTCTCTCTCTCTCTCTCTCTCTCTCTCTCTCTCTCTCTCTCTCTCTCTCTCTCTCTCTCTCTCTCTCTCTCTCTCTCTCTCTCTCTCTCTCTCTCTCTCTTTCTCTCTCTTTCTCTCTCACACACACACACACACACACACACACACACACACACACACACACACACACACACACACACACACACACACACACACACACACACACACACACACACACACACACACACACACACACACATACACACACACTTCATGAAGAGAAGGGAAGAGAGTGAAAATCAAAACCTCCAAAAGGTCCAAACTTTCTGGCCAGCGGCTGTGAGGAGTCAGGCTGGTTCCGGGTGACCTGCCTCTCTCTCTGTTTCAGTTCAAGCAACTCGACTCTGTAACACAATCAGTTTCTGAAGCCATGGACTACCACCTACAGTCGTATGTATGTTTTTTTATGTCTGTGAGGTCAAAGTAGTTAATTGGTTAAATAGCTCATGTGTGTTGTTACATCTCGGATTGTGATTTTAGTGTGGATTTAAGTAATTGGAAGCTCAGGTGGACCATTTCTTATGGTCCACCTTTATGGTCCACCTGCTCACCATTTTTTATGGTGAGCCGAAACAATGAACAAACTATTAACTGCATTGTCAACGTTCAGTATATTGTGTGAAATTAACCGTTATGGACACAAATCCAGCAAGGCCACCACCAACTGGCTCTACCGTTGATAGAGGTGGAGGTCCATCTATGGTGTTACAGAGAACACCAGATAGATAGGTTATATTATACACTCATGCTTTTGAGTCATGACTGTACATCCAACTGTTGGACTTCCTGTCCATTCATCCATCATCTTACTATATAAGTATATCCGCTTCATTTTCAGGTCATGAAGTTGTCTACAACTTACAGATTCTAAAAAAAGTTGCTGTTTTTGTGCAAAAAAACAAAAAAATCATACAATAAACCCAATGTTTTTATTCAAGGGGAGAGAGTGCAAATCGTTATGAAGACATGTATAAGTATATATATGTTGGTATTCTAACCACACACCTCACATTCAGCATCTTTCAAACCATATGTCGACAGAAGCAGCATACATGTATATGTTCTCTGTTATGCTATCCTACATTAGCTATTGCTCAACTACCTGGTCTTTTAAACTTTAAAACCTGTAATATCCTTATATAAACAAGCAGTTGAAAAAAACCCAGAACCTTTCATCACATAACTTTTAATTTGGGAGCATCTCATCCCTGCTGTCTTAAGTACAGAACTGATCACAGCCCGGGTCCTCCTCCACTCTAACCTCGTCGGCTCCCCATCATCTGCAAGAAACATAACCATAAGGGCCACCAAGAGGACGTTGAGAAATACCCTTTTAGAAAAAAAAAGCTGCTTTTTCCCATAAAACTGCTGGTGAATGGAATTCAACGGCACAAAACATAAGAGACTCCCATCGCATACGACTCTTTCAACCAAGACATACAAAAATGGCTAATGGACAACCAACATTCGGAGCATTGGGGGTTATTATAGTGTGAATGTACCATCTGTTATTATGACGGTATGTATATAATGTTCTATGTTATTAAAACAGTAGGTAGGTCATGTTGTATGTTGTTCGGAATGCTTGAATGTAATATGAACTGTTGTATGTATCATGGTATGCTTTTTATTTGTATGTGATTGTATTGTATTACTTTCAAGATTCAAGATTCAAGATAACTTTATTTATCCCGAGGGAAATTAAGGTTGACAGTTGAAACAGGGGGAATAAATGCACACAAAATATACTAATACCTAAAAACGAAATAACAACAAACTAAACTAAACTAAACTAGTATAAACAAAATATAACTAAATGAAATCTAAATGTATTGACAGATGAATTGCACAATTTACAGTATTATTACAGTAATACGTAGGTATATACAATATACAACAATACGTACAGTGCAAATTGGCAGTAATAAAATACTAATAAATAACTCAGGTGAATACTGAAAAAGTGACACGTGAAAAGTGAAAAGTGAAATTGAATTTACAGTGCAACATTACAGTGAAAGGATTTACAGTGCGTTGACCAAAAAAAAAAAATAATAACAGTGTGTTGGCCTCAGGTCACTGAGTCTCCACTGTCCCTCTCACGACCCGAGGTAGATGAATTAAAGAGACAAATTATAGAGACTGATGGCCACAGGAAGAAAGGACTTCCTGTGGCGTTCTGTGGTGCACCTGGGTGGAATGAGTCTGTTGCTGAAGGTGCTTCCTTGTTTACTAGAATACACTGCCTTCTGGCTATGGGACTACTAATTGAAACTAGTCTTATGACTATAACTGGGTGCATTTACATTGTGTTACAAATGTGCATTCATGTACATTGTCGTACCTCTTGATCAAACACATAAAACATAAACATAAACAACATCATGTATGCTAGGTACCATTCCTGAGAATGCCCTCCCACCACCTCTTGGCTTTGAGTTATGAACATGTCAGCAGTGGCTTGTTATTGGAGTCAGGCTTATGAAGAGAGAGTGATAATTACACCCTCAAAATAATCCCCTGCTGTAAACAGGGTCAGACCCCAGCAAGGCGCTTTTCCCTCCACTCCCACAGCGGCGGAGGCGCTTGTAGTCAGTCAGGTTGGATAAGACATGTGGAACGGAACCAGCTGAAAGCATCTATCCCAGATAAACACAAAAGCTCTCTGTTATTGTGTTGTTGTGAAGTGAAAATGTGCACACACACACACACACACACACACACACACACACACACACACACACACACACACACACACACACACACACACACACACACACACACACACACACACACACACACACACACACACACACACACACACACACCACACACACACACACACACACACACACACACACACACACACACACACACACACACACACCACAGGCACGCAAGCAGCAACGGGCTCACCTGAAGCCTCTGTGACACAACACACCCCTATATGTTTGGCCATTATTAACACGATGCCCGAGCCCCTTGCCGGAACACACCCGTGCTCAGGAGGAGGAACCGTCTCCACGGTTCTGGCTCAACGTGACGTAAAGCATGTGGGGACTGCAGGCCTCCTCCCTTTTCTGGTTCCACGTTGGCGCCACTGTAGTATCCTGTAGCGGTATTTTCGTTGTTATTGTCATGAGGGATTTGATATCAATATTAACATTATTTCGATTTTAGATGTTTTGTTTGTGTGTTATTTCTTCATTCACTTCATATTAACATTTTTTTTATTTATTATTAACTTTCAAATTGATGCATTTGTTATACAATGATCATTTAAGTCATTTCCGAGTAGTGACTGATATATGTGGCAGGCCCTAAATGTATGATCAATGAGGTGTTGTCACCACGGGGATGAGCCACAGGCCTGCGCTGGGCATCACTGTGTTCCAAAGCGTTCATGTTTCATGTTTCAGAATGTCTCTGAAACGACAATGAGCCGCTTGAATAATTCATCAACTTGCTATTACACGGCTGCACATTGATTTGATATATGTGCGGAATAAAGGACTAATTACCCACGATAAAGGCAGTTAATCTGAATGAAAGCAACACTGACATCACTCTCTCACAATCTGTCCCTGCGGAAAGTCAATTCAAAGGTCAATGGGTTTCTAATATCACTGGAGCAGAAGGCAATCGTCCTGTGTTTTAATCATGGGGAAAAAAAACTTGATCTCCATTGTTCCGATGGGTTATTATGGCTGGTTAATAGAATGCTCCAATAAAGACTGATCCTAATGATCACCTCTTAACTAGAAGAGCGATCAAACGGACCACAAACACCAAACCCAATAGTAACAGGCCTATACTCTCTGGAATAACGAAGGCACAATGGTTGTTGCATCCTATTTAATCTGGATTACCGTCCTATGGTTGTTTTTACTCCATGTCTATTAACCAGCCTCCACCTGCGGATAGATCCTGACAGCCTGCTACCATAGCATATAAAGTCTAATTAAATGTCTAGTTTAGTTTGTCCTATGTATTCAGAACTAAACATGACTGAATGCATTAGATCAGGTAGGTAGATCAATTCCTTTAGTGTCAAATTGCAGTCATCAATAACGTTTAGAAATTCATACATCTGATATTCTTTCTATGAAATACATGGAACTTCAGAGTTAAAAACATTATCAAAAGTAACATTATGTTGCTTTGTGTTTCCACTCCTGGGGAGACTCCGACGAGCCAGAGTAGTGAGGTGTAATTGTTTGGTGATTCTTTAGCGCCATCTTGCGGACACTAGAGGAGTTGTCTCGCAAAGAGCACTTTTGATGATTATTATTTATAAGATGATTATATTATATTATATTATATTATATTATATCAACTGCGATGAGGTTCAGAATGGTACAATGTCCAACCATTGGATGTAACAACGACTGGACTCTGATGGGGTTTCACTTTTTTCATACAAACTAACATTTCAATATTAAAACCAAGATTTTAATGTTTCCACTTGAAAAGGTAATTAACAGGTCAGAGAATTCTGCTTTTATGAAGGCACTCTGTGTTGATGTGGGTCCATTGTCTATTGGACTAATGCGTCTACACACCCACTCAAAAGGACCAAATCAAAGGTGTGTTGATTCTGACTTATTTAATAACTCAGGATAATAGTGCAAGGCTGGGATCCCATTTCCTCTGCTCCCTCCAAGGTCAACAGAGGGCCGGGTTGACCCCTGTCTGACCTGCACCGTGCGGCTTGGCCCATGTTTACAAAAGTACTAAATACTTAAAGCTCGACCGCTGACCTCAAGAACACAGACACACACAGAATACAGAACACACCAAACAAACACACCTCTGTACGTAGCGAAACTCTTTAAAGTGTAGAAAAGCAGTATTGCTCTTGTTGAATTTGAGGCTGTACAGTATAATAAACGAAGGCTTGCTAATTTACAATTTCATATTTACAATGAATTGAGCACCTCCTGGTAAATGTTCTGTACATCTCCGGTTAAAGATAAGTTAAATATGGATACTTGAGGACAAAATAAATACTTGATGCCAGGCACACCAGACATCAAATGTGCGTGACTATAATAATATGCAATTAGACGTAGATGACATTCTGGTGGTCTATTGTCTATTGTAAGGAACACTATTCTGGTTGTTTGTGTGCCACAAAAATACAATTGCTTAACGTTTCACTGTAGGATTGCATAGTTAATAACGTGTTTCATAGTGACACACCGTTGGGCTGCTGTGCACATACAATGTTTACACATAAAACATCCCTCTTGACCCTGCTTAAATGTCACACACACACACACACACACACACACACACACACACACACACACACACACACACACACACACACACACACACACACACACACACACACACACACACACACACACACACACACACACACACACACACACACACACACACACACACACATAAACACACACATACAGACACACACACAGACACAGACTCAAACACATATACACACATACACACACACACACACACACACCTAACCCCATCCGTAAACATTGGCACACAACATTGTGTTGGCTATAATGAAGCTTTGTGCTTCCCAAAGACGTGGAGATCAGACAGCTGGCCGGGGCCCACTCTGCGGTCTCAGGGTATCCCTGAAATAGATCACAGAATGCCCTCCACCGTCTCCAGTTTGGGGGAGCCATCGGGGGCCGGCTGCTGGTGCGCCTGGGCCTCCTGGTACACTGTAAGCAGCTCCACCACAGCCTCGTGTCCGAACTGCATGGCGTCGTCCAGTGGCCGGTTAGCCCACCTGACGTGGACACACACAAACACACACAAGTGACCAAAGATCTTTGGAACCAATACCGAGCCAATTCCCATCCTGAATATCGATTACCTGTCCTTTGCGAAGGGATTCACTTTGCAGGTCTCAGTCAGGAACTTTACAACATCCAGGTGACCTGAAAACACAAAAATCATCAACTCACTGAATATTGTGGTTGCGATTCCAAATTGAGTATTATTCAAGATTAAAGATTCAAGATTCAAAAATGTTATTTGCCATATGCAACCAGCACAATGGAATGCTTACTCCCATTCCCCTGAACTATAATCTGCAAGTTTTGAGAAAGAATCGAAAGAATAGATTTGAGCTGAATCCTTTCCATTGCATTGTAATCAGGCATCAGTATATCAGGTATCAGCTCCCCTGGCTGAGAGCAGCAGCTCACCCTCTGCGGACGCCACGTGGAGCGCCGTCCGGGAGTCATAGTCCTTCAGGTCCATGTCCATCGACGACAGAGCAAACCTGAACCACACACACAAGGATAAGGACTGAGTCCAGAACTAGGATTTGAGGATGGGTAGTATTAAAATAATCATTTGTGTGTGTTTATTGCTACATTCTAATACAAATGACTGAACATTTTGAATTGAATGAATGAAAATTAATAAACTGAAAAATAGTTATACAATTGTATCATGATTTCGTATGACTATGAAAGCAGCACAGATAGCTTTTGTTTTCATGTACAGTATTGTACATAAAAAGCCTTCTGGTTTGGAACTTGTCCTTGATCAAATCAAATACAATATTTACTTTGCTGTACTTTGCCTACGATGTGATGTTGTGTACTTATATACAGTAAGTAGGATATGAACAAGCCTTACGTTTAGATAAAAGCTCGACCTTCTAGCTGGACACTGGTCCAGTGAATCAACCCGATGCTTTTTGGTTAAAGTTTACCCTGAGTGACAAGGATAGTGCAACTCACACATTGTTAGTGTGGACATAAAGTTTCAGATAACATTAAAGATATTAATAATAGTATTTCAATAAAATAGATTCAAGGTGCCGTACCTTCGCAGGGCAGACACGTCCCCGCTGTAGGCGGCAAACATCAGGTTGAACACGGCCTTGTTCTAGGAGCACAGAAGGAGTGCTGTTTACTGTTCATGTCGGATGACAGCAGGGTATAGAGGGTATAGGGCAGGGTATAGAGGGTATAGGGCAGGGTATAGAGGGTATAGGGCAGGGTATAGCGGGTATAGGGCAGGGTATAGAGGGTATAGGGCAGGGTATAGAGGGTATAGGGCAGGGTATAGAGGGTAAAGTGCAGGGTATAGAGGGTATAGGGCAGGGTATAGAGGGTAAAGGGAAGGGTATAGAGTGTATAGGGCAGGGTATAGAGGGTGTAGGGCAGGGTATAGAGGGTATAGGGCAGGGTATAGAGGGCAAAGGGCAGGGTATAGAGGGTATAGGGCAGGGTATAGGGCAGGGTATAAAGGGTAAAGGGCAGGATATAGAGGGTATATGGCAGGGTATAGAGGGTATAGGGCAGGGTATAGAGGGTAAAGGGAAGGGTATAGAGGGTATAGGGCAGGGTATAGAGGGTGTAGGGCAGGGTATAGAGGGTATAGGGCAGGGTATAGAGGTAAGGGCAGGTATAGAGGTATAGGGCAGGGTATAGGGCAGGGTATAAAGGGTAAAGGGCAGGATATAGAGGGTATATGGCAGGGTATAGAGGGTATAGGGCAGGGTAGAGCGGCCACTGAGGCAGACAGAGCTGAAGTGGTAGTAGTTTACCCTGTCATCTCCGCTCTGCCGGCGAGGATCCTCCTTCTTCACAAAGTGTCTCAAGTTGTCGTAGTTGTGGAAATTGAAGTAAGACACCAGCTCCTGGGGATGGTAGGAAAACATGCGCCGTCGATCCACGGAACAAATCATATTTTAAGAATATCCCTTTTTCAAATTTGGGAAAACATTGTATTTTGGCTGCACTGAGGGGTTTTTCTGTTTGATTGAGTGGTGCCAAAATCTCCTGAGAAAGCTTCACAATATCCATTGGATCATTTTGGATGGGATAATGCTCATCCAGTATTAGGTTTCACTCATTCAGTCTCAATCCTCTAGGTGTCCAACGGCACCGGCTCAAGGCCCGAGGAGAGGCTTTGGTCCAAGGCCTCACGATGCTAGTAGTGCAGAGTCTGGTCCACTATTATTCACTGTTCACGTTGCATTGGCACATGACTGGAATCATTCAAAAAGTTCAAATGAGGCTTTAACATAACAATGAATAAATGATCAACACTATGAAAGACTACATTAGATTATAAAACAATATAGATTTGATTATATTATCAACACCACAATATATTAGATAAACAACACCATGATATATCATATGACAGATTACATTATCAACACCATGATTGATGAGATTATTATATTAGCAACACAATATAGATTAGATTCAATTATCAACACCATGATTTATTAGATAAACAACACCATGATATATTGTATTATCAGATTATCAACACCATGACATATTACATTATCAACACCATGATAGATTAGATTAGTAGCAACATCATGATAGATAATATTATCAGATTATCAACACCATGATAGATTAGATTAGTAGCAACATCATGATAGATAATATTATCAGATTATCAACACCATGATAGATTAGGGTAGAAACACCATGATATATTAGAATGTCAGATTATCAACACCATGATAGATGAGATTATCAGATTATCAACACCATGATAGATGAGATTATCAGATTATCAACACCATGATAGATGAGATTATCAGATTATCAACACCATGATAGATTAGATTATCAAATGATCAACACCAAAATAGACTAGATTAGAAACACTGGTGGATTGACTCCAGGGCAGGTGAGTCCTCACCTGACAGAAGTGTATTCCGCGGACGCTGTTCCCCACCCGGTCCAGTGGGGGGGACCAGCACATCACCCCCATCACGTTGGGGACCACCAGCAGAACGGCCCCCGACACGCCGGACTTGGCAGGCAGACCCACCTGGGGGGAAAAGGCCCTCATTATTCTATATGTTTATATACGCTATGTTGTTAAAACCACCAGCACACATTCGAAGACACCCTTTGTGCCTTTGATTTTCGTTAATGTCATGCGTGAGACCGTCCTCAAAGAGATAGTACACATGTATTTAGGTTGTTAAATATTTTCAGATATAAATATGCAGAATAATCATGGTAATATAACAACATATTGAGTATTTCAAAAATGTTTAACATTTCATGTTCCACTTGAATGATCAGAGTACACATTTTTCTCATATATTTACAAATGAAGACTACTTTCGGCACCACTCCTGAGTGGCAGGAGCTCAGGAGTAGAGCGGCTCATCTCACAACCGGAAGGTTGCCGGTTTGATCCCCTGGCTCCTCCTCCTAGCCAAGTGTCGAGGTGTCCCTGAGCAAGACACCCTAACCCTAAACCTTCGACTTCTCCAGTGTGTTCAACACCATCCGGCCTGCCCTGCTGGGGAGTAAGCTGACGGCGATGAAGGTGGACTCTTCCCTGGTGTCCTGGATTACTGACTATTTGACGGGTCGTCCACAGTTTGTCAGACTGCAGGACTGTGTGTCTGACACTGTGGTCAGCAGCACTGGTGCTCCACAGGGAACGGTTCTTTCCCCATTCCTGTTCACCCTTTACACCTCAGACTTCCAGTACAACTCTGTGTCCTGCCATCTGCAGAAGTTCTCGGACGACTCTGCAGTTGTTGGTTGTGTCAGTGAGGGAAACGATGAGGAGTACAGGGGCGTCGTGGACTCCTTCGTTGAGTGGTGTGAGCTGAACCACATGCAGCTCAAGACGAAGGAGATGGTGGTGGACTTCCATAGGAGGAAATCTACCCCCACACCCATTTCCATCAAGGGTGTGTCCGCTGAAGTTGTTCAGGAATATAAATACCTGGGAGTTCACCTGGACAATAAACTGGTCTGGGCCAAGAACTCTGAGGCTGTGTACAAGAAGGGCCAGAGCCGACTCTACTTCCTGCGGAGGCTCCGGTCCTTCAACGTTTGCAACAAGATGCTGAAGATGTTCTACCAGTCGGTGGTAGCCAGTGCCATCTTCTCCGGTGTCGTGTGCTGGGGAAGCAGGTTGAGGTCAGCAGACGCCAACAAGATCAGCAGGATTGTCAGGAAGGCTGGCGCTGTCCTGGGGGTCCAGCTGGACTCCTTGTTGGTGGTGTCTGAGAGAAGGATGCTGCGCAAGCTGCATAGTATCCTTGACAACAACTCTCACCCTCTCCATCAGGTGCTGACCTCATATAGAAGCACCTTCAGCAACAGACTCATTCCACCCAGGTGCACCACAGAACGCCATAGGAAGTCCTTTCTTCCTGTGGCCATCAGTCTCTATAATTTGTCTCTTTAATTCATCTACCTCGGGTCGTGAGAGGGACAGTGGAGACTCAGTGACCTGAGGCCAACGCACTGTTATTATTATTATTTTTTGGTCAACGCACTGTAAATCCTTTCACTGTAATTTTGCACTGTAAATTCAATTTCACTTTTCACATGTCACTTTTTCAGTATTCATCTGAGTTATTTATTAATATATTATTACTGCCAATTTGCACTATACGTATTGTTGTGTATTGTATATACCTACGTATTACTGTAATAATACTGTAAATTGTGCAACTTATCTATTCATCTATCAATACATTTAGATTTCATTTAGAGTTATTTTAGTTATATTTTGTTTATACTAGTTTAGTTTAGTTAGTTGTTGTTATTTAGTTTTTAGCTTAGGTATTAGTATATTTTTGCGTGCATTTATTCCCCCTGTGTCAACTGTTGCACATTCATTTCCGTCGGGATAAATAAAGTTTCTTGAATCTTGAATCTTGAATAAATGCAGTCCATTCACCATTTTACCATTCACCAGCGGAGACACACGACTCACATGAAAGGCCATCTGTCCGGAGAAGTCGTACATCCCACAAGAGTGCATGAGGCTCAGGGTGTTACGGACGGCCTCAGCACTCAGCACACGCTCCCCTGTGATGGGACAGATCCCTCCGTTAGCCAGAGTGGCGCCCATGATGCTACCCGATTCACAGGTCACCTCAATGGAGCAAAGCTAAAGGATGGAGACGGATCGGTTAAGAATATTATTTACTCTGTTATTAATGATCGAATTTCATTTCACTTCCATTTACCTGGAAGTAGAAGTCTAGAGCGTCAATCATGTCCGCTCCGTCGGGGAAGCACTGTGGATGAATAATGAATACGATTAATTAACTATGATGGAGTATTTGATTAAATCGAGCCTGCCTGCATAGCAAATTAAATAATACACTGAACGTCGTGATTTGTAAAATGGTCCATTGTTAAAGTTTGAATGTCACCGTTTTAATCACAACAACAGCAAAATTGTCCTTCAAAAATCGTTTTTCAGGGAAAAACAAATACAGCAACAGCGACACAACAAACAGCAGAGGTTGTGCGCTCTCTGTAACTGAGAACAGCTTCTTGTATTGGCTCTAGTATTTTAGGATGTACTTGACATACTGTACTGTACATAGAGCACTACCTCACTCACCTTCTTCTCCTTCATGTAGTATCCGATCGCAAAATTTCTGTCTCCTGTTTCCTTCTCTGACTGGAACCTGAGACAGAGACCAACAGGGTCAACATGGCAGCATTAATATTGCAGAGAGGAGAGAGCAGAGGGAGACCAGCGCCCTGAAGAACATCTGTAACAACATCACAGTGCGAGTAGCGGGGAACCCGGGGATTCGTAGTCGTAGAGACAGTTCCCAGGGATACGCACGTGGCGTTGCTGAAGCCCACATAGTTGTAGCCCGCCATTTTCTTCACAAACTCCATCACCTGGGAGAACAACGACGCCATCAAACACTGACACATTGACGGCTCCTTAAATGACCTTAACACTATGGAATATCTATATATACGAATTGATACTTACATAATCAAACTTCTCGGCCATGTTTGAACCAGGCTTCAGGACGAGAACAGAACGAGAGTGAGATATTAAAAACACAAACACAAAACACAAACAAAAATCCATGTCATATCCACAGGCTAGAGAGGGTTTTTTGCGGCAGCTAATTTTAACGACGACGCTGCGCTTTTCCCTTCTGAATGATGACATGAGCCCTGGATCACCTGAGATGGCTCAGCACAGCCACAAGGCGAAGGCTTTGACATCCCAATCCCAAAAAGACTCACACTCTCTCAACAACAAAATATAGGAACTCACAATCTAGTTATATAATATGGTCAAAGAGGTTAAGAGACAGAGAGAGAGAGAGAGAGAGAGAGAGAGAGAGAGAGAGAGAGAGAGAGATCACAGAAAATAGATTTAGAAGATAAAGTTTTACAAAATAAACAACCCCAAAATGTCCCTATTTTTCAGTTTCTCCATCATTAAGAAGCGTTGCATTTCACACATCTGTGGTGGAGCTACACAAGAACACTGTCTGTGCGTATGTGATTGACAGGCTGGATGGATTCCCTGGACCAATCAGAATAAAGATGCCCTGATTGCCGGTCACATCTGGGTCAATGGCACTGTGTGACTAGTGAGTGGAGGAATCACCCTGAAGCTTTTATTGACACACCAGCGATGAGTCATCCATGGTGTAAATGTAAAGTAATGTCTTGAACACATTACTTTATTGTAAATATGAATAATTTATTTAGATTAAATTAAATTAAATTATTAAATTTATTACATTAAATATAGGCATAATTACAGTATTGTTTTTTATTTTCATATACTACTAATGACATTGGCTGTATGTGTATATGTTATATACAACATGTAATATATCCAAATGGTTTGTTTAATTGGTGATTGAAAGCGTGAGCCTTGTGTGTTTACCTTGATAAGAGAGCTGATCAGGATGGCTCCTGCGTTCACCATCGGGTTGTGTGGTTTGTCTGAGAGAGAGAAAATATAAACAGGTACAACTCTTTAACTTTGAAAAATGTAATTTTATGTTTTAGTTGTTACACTTATTTTAATTTATTTATTTATTTTTTACAAAACAAAACTACAAATAGAATATTAAAGTAAAATGACTCTTTAACTTACATTAGTCTCTATTGGACCCTAGACTCTCAACGACTTGTAGTCTAGCTGTAGTCAACAAATGATCACTTCTCAAATCAAAATCAAAATCTGGAGGATTGAATCCTCTTTATTGGTCACCTACATGTACACACACACAGTGAAACGTGTTTCTCTACATTCAACCCATCCTGTGCAGGGGTCTGGTGCCTTGCTCAAGGGCACCTTGTGGCAGTGCCCAGGTGTTTCAGGGACTTGGCAACCGGCGAACCCCCAACTCATGTTTGTATTGTAACGGTGGCTATTATTTTGTTTAAATTTCCATTCCAGTATATTCCTCTGTCCTGTCTTGGTTTCCCTGTTGTGTCTTTGTGTCTGTGAGGCTTAACGTGAGCTGGGTGTGTTTGATGGGCAGGGGGGCGTCAAGGCCATCTCAGCAAAGTCATACGTGTATAGTTTTGCGTTGTGTTATTTTGTAATGTGAATAAATGTATTATCCTTTCAAATGACTTCCGTGTGTATTCAGGTCCTTGGAAACCGAGGTCAAAGTGGCTGTCCCCCCCAGAGACGCTCGTAGATTCATCTAATGTTGATTCTGCTGAGGTTTTGCTTATAAATCTGCATCTAGCAGCGATCAATATTTATCCAAGCAAAAAAACCCATCCACCCCTCGACCCCTAGCGAGGGTCGACCCTCGCGATATGACGTCAAGCGGGTTCCCCCCCGAGGCCGCCGCTCCTGACCTTCGTCGTCCAGCGAGAGCTTGTTGAACTTCAGGCCGCTGGGCTCCATCCCCACGTAGCGATGGACCTTCTCGGTCCCCGCCTCGTGGACGGCGATGGCGTACTCCAGGGGCTTCACGCACGACTGCAGACAAAAGGGTTGCTTGGTGTCTCCTATGGAGTGTCTGGGCAGGAACCACGCATCCTCCATTAGATTAGACTAGATTAGATTCATCCCGAGGGAAAAGTCGCAATAGATACATAGAGGAAATTTCGAAATAAAAATAATAATAAGATACAATTATAATTAACATATATATATAATACATATATATACACATACAATTAATTTGTAATTAACATTACAAAGTGAGAATCTAAATCTATATCTAAATCTTAATTTGGAGGATTTGAGTCTTGAGCCTCTTTACCGGACACACACACAGTGAAATGAGTTTCTCTGCATTGAACCCATCCTGGTATTAGGAGCAGTGGGGAGATATTGCGTATATCCAGCTGCCCGGGGAGCAGTGAAGTAGGGGTCTGGTGCTTTGCTCAAGGGCACCTCGGCAGTGCCCAGGTGTTTCGGGGACTTGAACCGGCAACCTTCCGGTTCCCAAGTATAGTCCCAAACAGACTGAACTACTGTCTACTACTGTCTGTCCTTAATGATGAATGATGTCCATCATGTTTGCATGAATGTTTATGAATGAATGAATGAATGAATGAATGTCAATATGTATATTCGAGTTATACACAGGATTTTTATAACAGATAATACATGTGACACACAATTGTTTATTTTGCTCTATGGTTAAACCCTTGTGAGTGTGGTGGTTGTCTCACCTCTGGCCGTCCACCGTACACAAAGAGACGCCCCACAGATCTGGGCTGAACTTGGCCAGCTGGGGGATGTAGTCTGCTACCTGAAGCCAGCAGACGGCACAATAAACACCGACATGAGTGACCTTCACGGGTGTTACATTAGGGGTTTTAAGACAGGGTTCCTGATCCCTATCAGAAGATGTATATATTTATATATATATATACAGTATCTGTCTGTCTGTCTATCTAGCTATATATCTATATCTATAGATATAGATATAGATATATATAGAGATAAAGGGATCAACACAATCTTAAAAAAACTAAACACAACTACATATCCCATTGTGAGATTTGGGAAAATGTAGTTAAATTACAACAAAACTCAAGTGAGTTGTAGTGTTTTAAACGCACCTGCCCATCGGTTTGCTTCTGGACAGTTTTGTAGATTTCGTTGATCTTTTTTGCAAATGTATCAAAGTCGGGAATAACAAACTTCTTCCTGAAGGCTTGGATCAGAAGGAGGATGTTTCCTTCAACACACCTGAAATAAAAATGAAATGACGTGTGCATCACACGGATACAGCTCTGAAAAGACCACGTAGATTGAGATTAGAAACACATTCTACCTTAACTCTGATAGATTGGATAAGCCACTGAAACAACGTGGAGGCAATCGTCTTGACGACTAGTGGGCAGAAAAGGGCAGTGGTTCAAAAGGAATGAACCCAGCATATTGCATCAATTCAGAGCTTGTGCTTCAATAACAAAGTGATCAAACGTGTACAGGCAGCCCTGGAGACACCTCAGTTAGAAGCTTGATTTATAGCTAGGTGACAAGACATTTCAAAAACTAGATCGTTGTAAATTGTCAATATACCCGTAAATGCCCTGACTATGTGCATCTACACATGGTAGGGCACAGAGGTCAAAGGTGGGGGACAGAGCACCTTCTCACACACACACACACACACACACACACACACACACACACACACACACACACACACACACACACACACACACACACACACACACACACACACACACACACACACACACACACACACACACACACACACACACACACACACACACACACACACACACACACACACACACACACACACACACACACACACACACACACACACACACACACAGCAGGTGTGTGTGAGAGTGAGAACTGCTTCTGGACATCAATCTAACTCACCCAGGGAAAGAGAGGCCCTCACTGCCAACCTCAACCAACAGGTCCACTGAAATATGTATTTGCAATGATTCAATTAAATGATTGTTTGGGACCGGGAAAGCTATTTCATTGATATGCTCGTCTTTGATATGCTGTTAAACAAGCCTCTACACATGGGTGGGTGTGTGCGTGTGTGTGTGTGTGTGTTTGTGTGTGCTTGTGCTTGTGCTTGTGCTTGTGCTTGTGCGTGTGTGTGTGTGTGTGTGTGTGTGTGTGTGTGTGTGTGTGTGTGTGTGTGTGTGTGTGTGTGTGTGTGTGTGTGTGTGTGTGCCGTGTGCCGTGTGTGTATGTGTGTGTAGGGCAGGGGGGGGAAGAGCGTGAAGAAATACAGATAGGGAGAGAGTCCTGCATGAGAGTCCTGGAACGTTAGGAAGCCCGTCTAAAAATAGAAGTCCTGTCATTGCTCGTGGAGGTAAACACGTACAGCAGAGTGGGAACGCCCGGTGAGCAGGATCCACTGTAACACATACTCTCTATGCCCAGAAGGAGACTTTTTAATTATAATTAAGCAGCAATGCTGTGGTCAATATAACAGCATGTATGTATAATAGTACATTGTAGTCTGCTTAAAGGACCTATATTTGATTAGAAGCCGTTCCTGACCTGCAATCTGAAGAACCATCGTGTTATGGCTATGTTGGCAGCATGCCCTGCATCAATATCTTTTATATATCATTCATAAGGAGAAATAACGATGACAAATAGATTATTAAGCTGATTTAAATGTATAGCTTTGTATTGCAGGCGGCCAATCAACCCTTTTCACCTTCTGTATTTGTATTAAAGATCAATCTCTTAAATATAGGATGACATAAAGTCCTCTGCTACTATGTTATGCAACACTTTAACTCAAAATCATCCTTGTCAACTTTAAAGTTTAAAAGTGTTGTTCATTCAGTGAGCAGACAGATGAATAGTTGTGTAGTTTTCACCAACAAAACAACACTTTTTTTAATTGACCATAACCACAACAAACCAATCTACAGTCTAGGTGCCCCCCCCTCTCACTTGTGGAACAGGTCTCTGTCCATCATCACCTCCCCAGCAGAATCCTGTACGGCTTCTCGAAGCTTCTCCATGCTGTCCTTCAGTCGAGGGTCCGACAGGTGCAGACCGGTTTTCTTCAGAGCCTGAATTATTCAGAAATCAGGGCAGTCGGTGGGTTTGAAAATAAAAATAAAAATCATAATCAGTATTGGGTATAACGCAGTAATCAGTATAACGCAGTAATAGCTATAACTCTGTAGTGATCCAAGTTAATACATACTCAGGTTCAGGTTCAGAAATGCCTGTGTTGTTTATGCTCCACACTTGCACTAAGCTTGCTCACTTCACTAATTGATTTCACACATTAATAACACAGCTTTACCTCGAGCCGGGCGGTGGGGAACCGTACTTACTGAGATGAAAAAGGAGATAGGCACCTTCTCCCGGCCGTCTGTAATGGTGTAGAACAGCATGTCTTCTACTCCGGAGTATTTTGTGCCGACGCTCCTGTTAAAAACATACGGAAACATTTCAGCGTCAGTAGGAAACCCTGGAGGCCTTGGTTTGGATGAGCTACTGCAGGACGCAGCACCGACCACATTGAGATGAACACAGGGGTGTCCTGAATATCACCTGTACTCAGTTCATTATTTTAACTTTAGAATGACCAAATTAAACTTGATTATCATAATGACTTCTGCTAAAAGCGATGACACAGGGTCATATTACTGTGGAGTTGTAGTAAATGTTTTTTTTGGTCACCAAGGTTAGTTAACATGTTTGAAGCAAAGTCCAAACATGTTATGCTCTAAACAAGGGTCCAATTTGTCCTGCTAGATGAACGGACGCCAGCAGGCGGCGCTGTGCAGTGGTAAACCTCACTCCCCAACGCCTAACTAGACGTTCTAGCAATGAAGCTACAGCCTGTGGGTTTTAGCTTCTCATGCCGGAGGTCGTGAGTTCGAGCCCAGTGCGGGTCAAACTCACTGTTACATGGGGACTCTCAGGACTCACGGCTGTTAGTTACTCTTGGCTCTTGCGTAGGCCCTGGCAATGCTGCCTTCAGACAGCGATGATTCACTCTTTGCTCTGCTGTCTACCTTCCAAAGGTGACTCCAGCTGCTCCAGTATCCTAGCGGCATGCATCTACTGACATGCATCCACTCAGCAGAAACTGAAGTTTGCTCCTCAACGGTTAACCAGCTGTTATCCACACACCCAAAAGAAACAACAGACTTTTACAGATTTATAAAGCGGTGGCAGCACTGTACTTGTGAATTGGGGACCAGCAACACACACACGCATGCACACACACACACCCACACCCACACCCACACCCACACAAACAAGCACACACACACACACACACACACACACACACACACACACACACACACACACACACACACACACACACACACACACACACACACACACACACACACACACACACACACACACACACACACACACACACACACACACACACACACACACACACACACAATCGCAACAGACTTACTGTATGTCCTTTCATATGCTACTACAGAACCTCTCTAACATGACAAAGCCTGTAGTTGAAGGGACCTTGTAGCAGGTGGGGCTCATCCAATAGGCTATTCCCCTAGTGTTATACCTGTACCCCCAGGGATACACAGTTATGTCGGGGGAGGCCCACAAAACCATCTGTCACACAGCTGTCCCTACTTTGCTTCAATGGGTCACTTGTTTGTTTGTTGCAAGAACAGAATATGACATTTCTTCTTATTACTTACAATTTTTTAAATATTTGATTATACCTTTTACAGAGAGGTCCTTCATATTGTGCTTCAGCTGATGCTGAATGCTGTGCTTATATCACGTGTTTGTTTGAAATATAGGAGGGCTTTCTATCAGGCTGAATAAAGAGCTAAATAGTTAACAACACTGTCTTGTCTTCATATGTAACATCAGACGAGAGGTAGAGGGGGTTCACAGCAGGAGGCTCAATGTGTGAGGGGTACAGGACCTTCAGTAGTTAATAACACTGTCCTGTCTTCATATGTTACATCAGATGGGAGAGCGATACACACACAGCAGGATTACAGTTTGGGAACCACTGCAACAGGCCACCTCCACATGACGTCACTCTGAGCCCCTGGACACTACATTGCAGCTAGAGATCAACTAAAATAATAATACAATTCCGTTCTCAGTGGGATAAATATTGTACAGCTGTTTCGATCCATGATATGCCACACCACTATAGTGGTGTGGCATATCATATAATGCAACAGAAAAGCATTCAAGTATATGGATCAATATGTAATAAAAACGTGCCGTTACATGTATAGACAACTTACATATGCACATGGTCCGTATACAAGGAAGAAGCTCTCTGGAGGAAATGGGATGAGTTAGTGCCCCGACCTCGACGTGGCGCCGGGGGGAGGAGGAGGGCGGGGGGTCTCAGGGACGCGGTGGTGGTGAAGGTGAAGCCTCCTGCTCCTGCTCCTGCTCCTGCTCCTGCTCCTGCCCCTGCTCCTGTTCCTCCACCTGCTCCTGTTCCTCCTCCTGCTCCTCCTCCTGCTCCTGCTGCTCCTCGGACCGTCCGCTCCACGGCTCGGCTCCACAGTGCGCGTCTGGCTCCCAACGAGTACATGACACACGGAAGGAACCCTCTAGGTCTAGGGTATACTAGGGTCCTAAGGTCTATAGGATCTGATAGGATCTGAGAACCACCTCCTCCTCGATGTGTCGGACGTCTTAACACTCTCCTGGTCCCGGTGAGTGTGCCGGTGGCCAAGGAGGTCGGCTGGAAAGTTAGCAGCTGTCCTGCAAACTCTGCGTCGCCATGTGTCCCCTGACAGAAAGCACCGGTGGTGACCAATCAGCGAACACGTTATTTATGGCTCACTAACTTAAAGTTAGTCACTAAAGTCATCTCTGGGCTAGTGTTGCCGTCGACATTGTGTTGTGTAATTGAACCATTTACCCAAGTCTGGTATTTTTTGGATATAGGATAGGGTTTCTGGAATATCTCGAAGTATAAACACTGTTCATCTCAGATGGCTGATACGCGCAACACAACGCATTAAACTAGGGAGGCCCATTCGAATGATTACAATGGGAATGTATTTTATATATAACATATTATAATAGGCCTATGCATAATGTATGCATAGAACACGGGTGGTTTGACTGCTAGTCGGCCTAGTCAAACACCCTATCGATTATCATGTTCCTAATAAAAAATAATAATAATTAAAGGAGAACATATTTTTTAATTGTTCAGCTGCATATGGTTTGTTATTTTCTTCCTTGGGGATATAACGTTTTTACTAAATAATGGTCATTCACTATCGTGTGTGACTTTATAGCACCACCTTGTGAAATTTCAAGTGAATGACCATAAGTTAAATGTTAACTACCAGATTGAACGCTGTTGGCCTATACTAAGTCGTACAGGCCTTATGTCCACGATTGATAATAAAATATAAATAAATAAACATCTGCCGGTTGCCTCCTGTTTTGAAAGCCAATCGTGCAACGACGCAAGTGGATGGATCAATTTCTTATCAAAAGCATCTCAAAATTTCTGGATTCATAATATGGTTTCTGTGGGTCGAATCTGTGAGAAACTCCATTAGCTTGTGATTGTGTCTTTGTTTATCATGCGGCTTAAGAAACGACACAAACTGATTAATATTATATATTATATATTAATATTAATAGTATACAAGCATGCATATGTGTACAGTATACTGCTCAACATACAGAGTAGACAGGCATGTGTGCCTGCACTCACACAAAAACTCAATGTATATCTCTGTCACACACAGATTACAACACAATATATACGTCCAATCACCCTAATAGCCCAACTAAACCAACACTAAACCAACACGGGAATCCTTTCATGTGTTGGTTTTTACTGAGTTACTTATTATTCATCATATCAGCTGATCAACTGATCAAACACACCAACCACGCTCTTTGGATTTCCAGAAGCTTTAATCAATTCCATCAATAATGTAATAAATACTTGGTTTGTACTACCCAGTGCATCCCTTAGGATTTTTATTTTCTATTTGTGTTATAGTGCCATCATTCGCCGGTGATCAAAGGATTAGCATTGTACACGTAACATGTCACCAGGCCATTGGTGATATGCTTATGAACATTAAACATGGTTTAAGGGTCCTCTTTGGCAATATACATTATGTTGTGATACAAAACAATGACATTTTTGCCGTGTTCACTAATTATGTCTTTAATTTTTTTATTGACATTCAACAAGTGGTTGCTTGTTAAGTTCCTTGTAAAATTCCTTACATTTAAGGATCCCATTAAAGGGGATCTTCGCTGCTTAACAACCTTGTCTCCATATCCTCTCCACATCCCGTCTCCACACATGAGGGACATATTGTTCATTTGATATACACTACCCACATTGAAACGATACGATAGCTGGTTGAAAAGCTGCAAAGTTCCCCTTTTAACAGCGTTGGTGACACAAGGCACACGTAAACAATGCAACAAACAAAAATATACAAAATATCTAAATATTTTCTTATCCACAAAGTAGGCCTACATGTACTATTTCATCTGATATATATTTTGTTTCCATGGGTACATCTGCAATTCCCCGCTTTGCTTGGTTTGTCGGGGGGTATGTCGCAGGCACAAACTGTGTTTATTGGCAAAAAGGTTAAAACACATCAAGTCATAAATAGAACCGCAGCTGCATCACATCGAGGTGGCATCGACTAGAAACGACTGTCCTATGTCTCTATTCTGTCTCTATTCTCTTTACACGCTCTTTGAAGGTCGTGGCATTACCAACTTCAGCCCAATGTCCACCACACAGGCGGGCATGTAGGACAGGGGAATCCAGAGGAGCTTGGCGTCCCACCCGGCGCTGTATCGGGTTCGGGGGTAAGCAGCTGTCAGGGCGTGGTCCATGCAGTTGGTCACCTTGGCTAGGTCCGAGTCACAGATTCCGTTCATAATCAAACGCTGGATCCAGATAACTGGGAAAGTAAGAACGCACGCATGGAAAGTTCAAAACAAACCCTCTGAAGGTTCTTCTATCCATCTCTGGAATACTTTGCATACTAAATCGCTGATATAAACATAGACAGATAGTAAACTTTGCTGATAAAAAAACAAAGCCCAAAATGCACTGATTTGATCTGCCCTTCTTCCCCAGGTTTTCCATTAACAGTGCATCACCATCATCATCACCATCACCATCATCATCATCATCATCACCATCATCATCATCATCATCACCATCACCATCATCATCATCATCACCATCATCATCATCATCATCATCGGCGGTGGCTGTCCCCTTACACTTATCGAGGTACTTGTCTCCATAGCTGGCTTGCACCTCAGGGCTGAGCTGGTCCCACAGGCGATGCAGCTCCCGCTCTATTGGCTCAAGGCTGGTCACCGCCGTCTTGAAGAAGCCCGGCTCAATGATGCAAACATTCACTCCAAAGTAGTTGATATCCCTCCTAACAGACGGATGGACGGGGGGGGGACATGGCAGAAGGCATGAAGAGGTGTAGTGCAGTACTATACACACACACACATGTGGGCATGTGGCTAATTATTATCGTGGAGGGCCCACCTGAGGCAGTCAGAGAACGCCTCCACCGCAAACTTTGAGATGCAGTATCCGCCTCCGTTGGCCGCCACCCGACCCAGGACGGACGCCACGTTCACTATCCGGCCCCGGGCCCGCTTGACCAGATGCAGGAAGGTCACGGTCACGGCTATCACGCCATTCAGGTTGACGTTGAGCGGTTTGTGGTAGTCCTCCACCTTCATCCACTCTGAAGGACCCATGGGCAGAGAGTGCCCTGCGTTGTTCACAATGCCCCAAAGACCTGCAATGAGAGGGAGACAACAAACCGGACTGAGAGTGGCTTAAAAACACAGGACACTTCCGCCAAAAGCTAAATATATATAAAAATAACTATTCTATATTCTGAATGTGTAACGGTATAGCCAGCCTCACTCCCTGACACCTTCAAGAGACGTTCTAGCCACACATGCTAGAGCCTGTGTGTTTAAGCATCCTTGGTAGCATGTCTGCCTCTCATGCCCGAGGTTGTGAGTTCGAACCCAGTGTGGTAGAGGTGGAGTACACACAACACAGAGCCAGTTACCCACTGTTACATATGCCTAAACTTATAGTAAATCTATTTATTAGTTGATATAACTGCATAGCCCTGCTCACTACCTGTTGATACTTGTATACTTGCCTGTATATATATATACCTATATCTGCACACATCTCATACCTACTAAATATACTGTATACACATCCGTTTTTTATACCTACTAGACTGTTTTTAAACCTGGTTTTAGTAGACTGTTTGTACATCCTAATATCACTGTACATTGTATATTACCATGCACTTTACTGAAACATTTGCACTCTGGTTTAGATGCCAACTTCTTGGCAATACATTTGAATCTAATCTAATCTAATTATTTATTGCAAATAAAGTGTTCACAAACGGTAACCCCACCCTTGTCGCCGACCTCCTTCTCGGTCCACTCCATGGCTCTCTGAACGCTGTCCTGGTTGGTGACGTTCAGCAGGACTGTTTTCAGGTGCGGTCCGGACACCCTCCGGAGGTCATCGGCGCCCTTCTCCGTCAGACAGCTGGCCAGCACCCTGAATCCCTTGCTGTCCAGCTTGCGGCACAGAAGGTTCCCGAAGCCGGAGTCGCAGCCCGTCACGAAGACGTACTTCTCAGCCACGTTGCCCACCTCCAGGCTGTCCCGGTAGAGCCAGCCCACCACCCACAGCACCGCCAAGGTGGCGGAGACGTACAGCCATGCATTCTCCCTGGATGGACGGTTGTATATAATGACATTTTAAAAAGAACCATTGGCATATATTGTTTATAAATTTAAATATATAAACAGAGGATATATAACAATCTTACCCCAGGAGGTTATAGAGGCACTCTGTCACCATATTGCATATATGTTATTTTGGGATAACCTGAAGAAGATGTTGGTTTGCTGTGAAGATAATTGAAAGAAATATATATAAGTATAGGTGCAGCATCACCGTATATATGATGGCTTGTCAGCGAGTACAAATCTGAGACCTTTTTGTATAATGCTCTTATGGAACAAAGAGCTCTCTCACCAGAGGGATATCTATTGTATTGTGGCACACATTTAATTCCACATAAGCTTCTCACTACTCAGAAGCAGATTGCTAGGATTCCACTTTCCTAATTAGTGTGAGAGGCACAAGTATAGAATGTTGCTATACGTTTTGATAACCTCCTCCATCCTACACAGCTAGACCGTTAAATTATGAATTGCACGTCACAATGTGTCAGACTAAATTAGAATTCACCCTTCAAAATATTATATAACATGCAGGCATGACGTTTCCAATTCTGTATTGTTAAGCCCTTCCAAGCCGAACCACGTTTAGAAAAAAGCATTAAAAAAATATGTAGTGGACTATTCATTGTTTATTGTCTTTGCTGCAAGTTTGCTAGTAAATGAAAGCAATAAGAGAGACTCCTGCTTTCACCCTCACCAGCCTTCTGCTGGCCAAAGTCCAGCCTGGCTATGCACTGTAACTAACCTACCCTAGAAACATGTTTACAACTTTATTATCGCAAAAAAAGTGTGAAAAATGTTACTGTATATAATGATTTAATAATGAACACATGCATCTTTCGTCTTGGAAAAAAACAACAACTAACAAACCAAATGAATTCCCCTTACCTTGTGCAGCTTTCTCCAGGCTTCCTCTCCTCTGGCCGTTCCCTCTCGGACTGCCCTGTCCTCTGATCCGGGAGAGTCGCTCCGTGTCGAGGGTTTATCCTGCAACCCCTAATCCCAGATCCCTGATGAATAAGATCCGATTGTGTATGCATGTTTGTGTGTGTGTGTGTCTAGTGTGTGTGTGTGTGTGTAAGTCTAGTGTGTGTCTAGTGTGTGTGTAGTGTGTGTGTGTGTGTGTGTGTCTAGTGTGTGTGTGTGTCTAGTGTGTGTGTGTGTGTGTGTGTGTGTGTGTGTGTGTGTGTGTACTCAAATAGGTACTATGTGTCAGCCCCCTTGGTGAACACACAATGGTCAGTTCATTGTTTTCTGTGGTTCCCTGTATTGTTTTCCACTACGTTAATTTGGGGTCTTTTCGAACAGCTGGTGTTCGTATCGATATATGTCCACCTCAGGAAACATATCAAAACATATCAAAATGTGAGAGAGTGCTATTGATTAGTTCAGTCAGTGTTTAGGGTTTGCATACTATGTATATATAGTATATAGTATATAGTCTCTCTCTCTCTCTCTCTGACAGCAGAGTGCACCACTGTGTGTGAACCACAAGGGAAACACAAACTTCACTGTTATCTTCTTATTATTATTATTATTACACGCCATGCAAACCTTCTTCATACAACACATATGCCAACAAAAACAACAAAATAATCTAAAACGTACAAATAAGTCTTCCAATTACACACAGATTAAAAGGAAAGACAACATTTAAAATGTACCCCACCTATAGGATGGAGCCCGACCGGGAACCCGGTCTAGTGTGAACCCGGTCGGGCTCCATCCCTGATCTGATCCGAGGTCTTGATCCGAGTCGACGCGAGTCTCTTTTATCTCTTCCATTATTTCGGAGGTTCCTTTTTCAGTAGAACACCTCTATGGACCTGGACCACGGACTGTTCCATTCCGGGGGAGCTTTAGAGAGTATAGTCTATAACAATAACACAGCATTCATCCGTCACCATTCTTAAGATCTCTCTTTAGATCCAAACATGAAATACGTCTGTTCATCATCATCCTAATCTAATCTATTGTTGTTGTGCTGAATACCGCATACACACATGTATATATTTAGTTATGATTAGTTACATCTATAATATAGTAACTAATCATAACTAAATATATGTACATATATGTGTGTATACGGTATTCAGCACAACAATATATAGAATATATAGATTCTATATAACAACTTGTGACATTAAAAACGTATAATTTGCTTATAATATAATATATTCACGGTAAAGTAAAGTAAAAATAAATAAATCAGATGTACGGACATTTCAGAGATGCTGAACATATTTCCCTCTTGTGCCCATAAGGTCAGTTTCCTGTAGGCCTACAGAGAACGTTTCTTACATCACGTCACTCTTATATTATATGAGTGTGTGCTGTGAACACCTTTGATTAATAATATTAAAAGGTAATTAACCATAGGTACGAGAACATAATTAAACACACCAATTGTATGTAATCACCTTGTACCTCTTTTTCTTTAAACTATTGCTCGACAAAGAATTAGTCGCCTCAGAAAAGCTGATGAGCACAGAACACGCGTGGTCGCCACCTGCCCTGTATGGTCTAACCCTCTTTCTCAACCTCCTGCATTCCATCAATGGATAAGACACAAACAACATTCAAACTGTTTCAGTGTGTTCATTAAGATCAAATATGGATACAATTCTTTCAACATACATTGGCCAAGATAAAAAAAATTAAATACAGAACAGAGGGATCAAAAACTGTAAAAAGCCTACCTCAGAGCAAGTTGTGGAAGCTAAGAGCTATACCTTGGTAAAGTACACAGATCTTGTTCATGGTCTTCTAAACCCATTACATGTCAATAGACGCAACTTCACGCAGCTCAAACTAGCCGAATCTCATCTGCTCACTCCCAGTTCACCTTCTCTCTCTCACTCCACACACGGGGGGATCAGACCAACTGAACACAGCTGGGCTGTTGCTTTGGTTATCGATCACAAGTTAAAACACAAGAAACAAGGTGAACATAGGGGCACATGATTTGTTAGTACAAAATAGCAAAGGAATTGAAAATAAACATTGCAGCCTTTAAATGTATTATCAACTACACGTCTTTCCTTGAACCCTGCAGCATTCAGCAGACTCAGGCAAGCTGTGGTCAGCAGGCGCATCAGGGCTCTTTGACACGTGTGAAAACGAGGGCTGGTCTCCTGGTCTCCATGTTTGGGGATCCATTATGCATCTTGTAGCAGTGCAGTGGGGGGGGGGGGGGGGGGGGTTCAGCTTCATGACATGTCCATCCTCCTGATGGTCAGGACGAGGCCGACTGCAGCTGGCCCTTGTGGACGTACTCCAATGCGGTGGCAATTGTCCTCATGTCCATCTCAATGCTCCGAGCCCAGTTTTCCACATCTCCAATTTCCTAGCAAACAATGGACATCGTTAGGCTTAAAGGTGATGGATTTCAGCAGTATATTTGACATTACAAAGAGATAAAAGGTGGATTAAGTTGTTTTACACACTGGTTTGCCATAACATAATCACCTAACTTGGAAATTGGGGACAGACATTCCATGATATGTTGTTTTTAAAACAATATATATATTTTATAGAATCAGTATAATGGAAAGTAGGGAGGATATATAAAGGATGTTATACTGTTAAAAAGTGTCATTTATTAAAATAAAGTATTGTTCTTTAGTTTTATATTAGCAAATTATAACATTACTCTAGAACTTTCTGTTGGAGTGCACCGTAATCATTTTTGTTTGTTCTTTATGTTACTTTGCCTTTAAGATTAAACATTGTTTTAAATATAATTCTATAAAAAATAATTCATCGGTGAGGTTGTCAGTGATGACGTACTCCTAAGGCATTCTGTTATGCGTCTCTTTCAGCTATAAACTTCCAAGCTTTAAGTGAGTAGCAGCTTTGGCTTTTTCCCTTTCCACTGAGATTAGGTTTCTCCAGTGGTAATCCCCACACTCACTGAGAGTACATTGTACCACTTTGACAAACGGCAAGACAGAGCTGTCAAGACCCAGTTGTCACTGGGAGCACTTTTTAGACTAACCCATAACCTGCTATATGAGAACAGTAACCAAGTGCTTTGATTGCTGATATCATTAGTTAGTTGTAATAAAAGCCTTAGTATTACTCTGTTATATGTAATAGTGCTGGGGGCACATCAGAAACGTAACAATTATCAGAAGCTTGAAATCTAAAAGTATACATTCGGGCCCTCCTTACCATTATAACATCTTTATTCTTATTTATTCTTTATTGTTATGGGTCACAGACTTTGGGCCATTTTCTATAGAACCTTTATTCTTATTGGTTAGTGGTTATTCTTAACAGTTAACGGCCGGTAAACGAGAATTGGTTATCGGTCAGAAAAAAGTTTGAATTAGCATCCCTTGAATGATGAAAATATTGACCATAAGGAGTAGCAAATTAGTAAATTAAAAGGTGCAGTTAATTGTAATGTTTATATAAATAGTTTATACGCAACTTCCTCCACAAGACAAGTAATTTTTGTAAAAAACTAACAAACATGTACATATCAATTAAGTCACTTTGCGGCTCTTTTTTTGTTTATTTTTATTGTATATATTATTTTTATGGTATTGTTTTGGAGATATATACTATATATACTGTGGGAGGGAATGGGGAGTTCCAATGTACCAATGTAATGTGAAATTGGCCAATAAAAATATCTTGTATCTTGTATTTGGTGGCTGATCTGGACATCTCAATGGATAATGCTGCTTGTCACCCCCATGCCAACACAACACAGCTTACCTTCAGGGCCTGGTTGAACCCCTCCACCATACCGATCCACTGGGCCGTCTGCTTGGAAAACTGACCGGCTTGCACCTGGAGAGTCTTCACCTCATGGTCCAACTTGCGCTGGTTTACGTATGCCTGGGCCACCCTAAAAACAAGGTGCATACCAGTGGCGCCACGGTCACCAACCACAACACTTGGTCTATCAAGTATAAAAATCATGGTGATTCAACACCATGGTAGACATTTCAAAATGTTAATAATCTTCGTCTTTATTCTAAAGCAACCCAGACTACTGAATACTGATACTACTTAATGCCTTGAAAATCGTTGTGATCGCTGCAATCAATTCATGTTATCAAAGCAAATTATACCTTGTTACGCCACAGGTTTCATGATTTCAATGAACCATCGATGAAAAATGTATTGGTGGTATCTGTATCTGTATTGGTGGTATCTGTATCTGTATTGGTGGTATCTGTATCTGTATTGGTGGTATCTGTATCTGTATTGGTGGTATCTGTATCTGCACACAGATGCTGTTTATGGTATCCGTGTGCAGAGGCAAAAAGATGCTGGATATAATCTGATTCTAGCCCAATGGTTTTCAACCTGTGGTATGTAAGGGTACTGCAGATGGCACGTGGGATTTTATTTTTTAACATAGATGAATTGACAATATAAAAATATAGTTAATTAAAAATAAATATTTATAAATATTGTTCAGTAAATATTGTATGATGGCTTGTTATTATTTCCAAAATAGTGTCACTTTGTGCATTCCATCATTTGTTTCCCATTGTTAATTGTAAACATACTGGGAGCATAAGCAGTGTTGCTTACTAGTTCACTGGACCATGTCAAAACCATGTCAAAACCATGTCAAAACCATGTACATATCATGTACATATCATTTAAGTCACATGCTGCTCTTTTTTTGTTTATTTTAATTGTTATGGTGTTTTTGAGATGTATACTGCGGGAGGGAGTGGGGAGTAAGCGTTCCAATGTACTTGTTACAAATGGAGAATAAAAATCTTGTATCTTGTTATCTCAAGAGGCAGCTGGATTTACCAGGTCACATTCACGAGAATCCACCTTGCCAGGCTTAAAGTCAATCTTTTCCATAGATTTGATGGAAACTATCGTGTTCACTCTACTACATCCTGTGATTGGGATTGGTTGAAGTGAGCAAGTGATAGAGAGATGGAGGTCTTATCACATGCCTGAAGTAATTGAAAGTGGCAGTCTTTTTCCAAACAGTTCGGGCACTGATCTAGCCAACACAATAACTTAAATAGCATAAACAAATACATAAGTGCATAGGAGTACACCAGCAATGCTAATCCAAATGGACCTGAATATTAGATTAGATTCTAATTGAATGTCATTGCACAGCAGCACAAGTACAGTGCAGCAAAAATAATTTAGCATCTAAACCAGAGTGCAAGGTAATCTAATTTACAGTTTAAATGTACAGGTTAATAGACAGTCTACTAGGCATTAAATGTGATATGAGCATACTAATGTGTGTGTGCGCACACGCGCACACACACACACACACACACACACACACACACACACACACACACACACACACACACACACACACACACACACACACACACACACACACACACACACACACACACACACACACACACACACACACACACACACACACACACACACACACACACACACACACACACACACACACACACACACACACACACACACACACACACAGGTAAGTGAATATTTAGCAGGTAGTGATCAGGGGTATGCAGTTATTGAAAACAGGATACATATATATAAATGTAAATGTATATACAAGTGAGGATATATACATGTATGGTATATATAAATGTATATACAGGAGCAGG
>CM051002.1:33982484-34017484 GCA_027704905.1 Muraenolepis orangiensis | reverse complement strand
GTATACAAGTATCAACAGGTAGTGAGCAGGGGTATGCAGTTGTATCAAAAGATAAATATATATAAATGTGTACTACCTACTTACTACCGTTGAATATATTGATGGTGAAAGGGCATTGTCAGCAGGGTTCAGAGTTCATATGTTGGGCAGCAAAGGGGTGGGGGAGGCTGTGTTCAGAGGGGGGGAGGGGGTCTGGGGGCTGTCATGTGTGAGCCAGCTCTGGTCTTCTTTTGTCCACGATGAGCTCCTTGGTGTTCTTGGTGTTGAGGGCCAGGTTGTTGTCAGCGCACCACGCCACCAGGTGCTGGACCTCCTCCCTGTAGGCTGCCTCATCATTGTTCTTGATGAGGCCCACCACCGTTGTGTCATCTGCAAACATGATGATGGTGTTTGTACCATGTACAGGAGTGCAGTCGTGGGTGAAGAGGGACTAGAGGAGAGGGCTCAGCACACAGCCCTGGGGGACGTCGGTGTTCAGCGTGAGGGTGGAGGAGGTGAGACTGTCTAACCTGACTGACTGGGGTCTGTTGGTTAGGAAGTCAAATAACCAGTAATAACCATCATCCATAGTACAGCCAAAGATGCTCTGCTATATCACACTATATATAAATATATACACTGTGATATAGGCCCACAGTATCATAATAAGCCACGCAGAAATACATGCCTATTTTATTGCGTGTCTTAATCAGATCTCTATCAAATGCATCTATTTAGAGCATACCAGAGAGGTACTTTACACTCAGCCTCCCTCCCTACCTGTCGTTCAGCTAGGTAACACACAACTGTATAGATATCACCAATAGTATTGATGATTAATTATGTAAATAGTATTGATGATTAATTATGTAAATAGTATTGATTATTAATTATGTAGTGGTGGTCCATCTAGCCATCATTTGACCCTGAATACTTTTATTGTGAAGAGCACGGACCTGGGTGGGGGGGGGGCGGAAGCTGGAGGACGGATGACAAGCTGCTGGCCGGAAGCTGGCCGGGGGCTGACGAGAAGCTGCTGGTAGCAGCGACCTGTCAACAATCATTTCTGTGTGTATCAAACACACTAGTGTCGTTGGTCGGCGGCGTGTCGGCGGCTCTGGAGGACTCGTTCTAGCCGTCCGTCCACAGGTAGACGAGGGTTCGATAGCTTTTTGAGTAACTAATATGGTGGGCGACGTGTCAGTTCGACGTGTTTTTAAATGACCGAGCAGCGGGTTGGTTGTTAGCGTGTTAGCGTTTAAAGTCAATGGAGCTAGGCTAACACGGCTAGCTAGCTACTAGCCAGCCGAAGAAGCCTCCGTGATTTGGGGGCTCGGTGGTTGTATTGTATTCTATAAGTTGTCAGTAGCCGTCGTCGATATGTTTTTGTTTTGTGTAGATTGTGAACAATACTTTCAAGGAACGGTTTTGAAATGGAACAGACAGGACAGATTGCCAAACTTGAGCTTCTTTCGTGGCCTCCAAGCGTCCACCGCTAACGCCTCCTCGTTCGGTTGTTGACATCATGTCGAGGAGGAGGAGGTGAAGCTCATAATGGGCTCCATGCGTCGGGGAAATACAATTATGTTTAAGTCATTGTGGTTGTTATATATATGATATTTGATAAGGCCACCTTGTATTGGATCGGTGTCTTTTTTTATACTGACTCTAAACAGTCCGCCGTTGACTTCAGCGGATTGTAATCTGTTGTAAATCTCAGTTGTGGTCTGTTGTTTCCTGGGAGTTCCCCCCCCCCCTAGCCTCTGTGGCCCCTATAGTTTATCCTCCGACCAGTCATTTCAAAGTAAACCAATGTATGATATAATATATATGTAATATGATGTATAATAACGAACCTATAGCGACTTTGGTCTTTGAAGACTTACATGTGTCTCTTTTAGAGAGGGCCTTGGGACTATGTTTACACGTAGGTGTTTACATGCTGTGCTCCGCATGGTCCAATAAAACCTCCTCTCTCTTCACACTTGGCTCTATAACTAAGTGTGCAGGTTAAGTCCTATATGAGATTCTGTCAACTTGTCCATTGAATATGGGCTTGTAAGGTGTTTTGGAAATCATGAAAGAGCTATATTAAAACCCCCGCTCTATTTAGATTTGTGCTACAATGCCATTGGAGTGAAGCTACAGCTTGATCCCTTAAGTGGGTTACCTGTACAGTGTCCTAATGTTTACCTGTGATGTCACTCATCCTGGTGGCTCAAGGTCCTTTCGGTGTAAGAAGGCTGCAGTGTAATGGCACGACCATGAAGGCTCAGTTACAAGTAACAGGTGAGATGACCATTCTGTTAATTCCGTGTTAATTGACGGCCTTCCACTGTCAAGTTTAGTTTAGTTCATAAGCCATAACTTGTTTTGTACACAAAAAAAATCACAAGTGGTTTATCTCAAAAGTAGCAACAAACAAAGCAGTCACTACTTTGTTATTGGTGTAAATATATGTAGAGATTAACTTAATGTTGACTCTTTAACTCATTAAGTGCTGTCAGCCAAGCTGAAGGAAAACAAAAAGAACTGGTTTCCTCCAAGCCCGTACGTGGAGGTGGCTGTGGACGGACAGTCCAAGAAGACTGACAAGTGTAACAACACACACAGTCCCAAATGGAAGCAAGCGCTCACAGTGTAAGTTATGCTCCAGTACACAGACGTCACCTAACCACTCAAACCCATGTTAACGCCTAGTAACTACTTTATCGCAAGATATGAACACCCCTGCATTGGTGTACATGTACAATGCAACAAACATTGGCAGGGTGTCAGGGAGTTGTCAAGATTCAATGTTTTAATTTGCCATGTGTAACGAGTACAATGGAATGCTTACTCCCATTCACTCCTGCATTATGAATTTCTACAACAATACTATACACATTACAACTGTTCAATACTATACCAATAAAAACAACATAAACAACACAATATACAATTGACTATATTCTATACTATAAACTATAACAACACTATAACAATACTATAAACAATACAATAGAACAATAAAGTGAACAATGGCATCTCTTTTGAATTGGCATCTCTTGAGTTGTTGATCTTGACAGATTTTTTTCCACGTCATAGTTTTGAACTACATAGTGAATTTAAAGCAATGCTGAAGTGTAATTGAACAGGCTTTAATTGAACTGGCATTCCACAGCATCGTCACCCCATTCAGCAAGTTGATCTTCCGAGTTTGGAGCCATCAGACTCTGAAGTCCGATATGTTGCTGGGGATGGCTACTCTGGAGATAAGCAAGGCCCTCCAGGATAACGACATGAAATGTGAGGGTTTCTGTTTGTTGCTCTGGGCTATTCATAATGTGATGTTCATATGTTGTTGGAAGGTTTCTGCAGATACCTCAGGTTTTAAGTGCCCACAAAATGAAAATAAAAAGTAGCTCTTGTATAGTTCACTTAAGTATTTTGTATTTCCTCTGATCACATTGCTCTATGGTCAACTGTAGCTCATAGCACGGTTCTTGACAGCTAGTGTTGGTTTTGCGATGGATTCATGTAAACTAGAAGCTCTATCCTAGCCACCGCGGCAAACCCTCACACCCGCCCCAACCTCCTGTTTCATGCAGACACCTCACAAAAGACGTATTAAACAATGCCATAAAAGTTTTCATGGAGCAAGTGTTCCGTTTCATCAGCAGATTAAGGTGGTCCACCACAGCTAAATTCATTATCACTTTTGGTACGGCTATTGACATTTTAAATTTGATGCTAAGCAGCTGGTTTCCAATTAATTGAAATATTGTTTCTGTGTTATGTTATAATTAAATAGCCCCTTACCCTACCTTTTTCCATCCATCCATCCAATGTAGGCCCAACATCAACACTCAGTTATATTCAAGTATCTATGTAATGTAATCCAACTGACGGGACCTACATCAGTTCCCCTGAAGAACAGGCGCTTATAAACAAACCTAGCCTTTCTTCAAGCTTGTAAATTCTCCCATTGCAAAGACTCTTCTTAAGACTCTTCCTGGGAAAATGTGCTAAACTCATGACATAGGAATGTGTGCCATGTTCTCATACTGTGTGTGTGTGTCTTCAGTATGTCAGGTGATGCAGAATCTGCAGCTTTGTTCGGACAGGGATCACCATGATGTGGTGGGTGACCTCTCTGTCCTGTTGGACGGCCTGCAGGTCAACGCTGAAAACTTCACCTCTGCTGAGAGAGAACACGGTGAGGAGTTAACAACCAAGCGCCTTGCTAGATGAAGTATCTTTGTCATTAAAGGCCAGAAGATTAGCTACATTGTAGCCAGATTATTAGTATTATGTTTTGCATAATCTTTAGAAATGTATGTATGAATTTGGGAATTCTTTGTTTAAAACATAAAGCTTTTCTCTGCTATTATCTAGAAGCTGCCACAAATGCTGCCACAAATGCAAGGCAGAATATAGACACCAGAAACAGGTTCTTACTCTTTCATTCTTTATTGTTATATGTATGGTCTCATATTTTTCTCACATGCCAAAAGTGGCAAGAGTGCTTCAAATAACGCATTTGACCATTTCCTGTGCAGGTCCAGCAGAGATGTGTCTCCCTCCAGTGGGTCGGAGGAGTGGGTCATGGTACCAAACGGCCACAGCGTCAACGGAACAGAGTCTCCGGCTCCCTCTCCGGGGGGCATCGGGGGCAAACGACCTCCCAGGCCCGCCCGGCCCCCGCCACCCACCCCCCGCAGACCCACCGCCTCGCCAGGTAGGAGAACCGCCAGAGATGAGGATAACGGAGGGAATTGAGACAACTATTTCCATATAAATTGTTTCATGAAAATATTCACACCCCGTGCAATAGTGATGAAAGAGTTATATTTGCGATAGTGGCCGTAGTCATCGTAATGTACCGCCACCACTGTGTTCATATGAAAAATGGGTGCGGTGCACTGCCATCGCTTCTGACTACAGACCAAAGTAATGACATCATTGCCAATAGAGCTTTGAACATGAACTGTCCTTCCCCCTCCGTCGTCCAGCCTCCTCCAACAGCTCGTCTGCCGGTGATATGAACGAGGTCCCGGCCGTTTCAAATGGAACCCCGCTGGCGGCTGCTGTGAGTGGGGCTTCCGACCCCCAGGAAAGCCCCAACGGAGCAGGGGCAGCAGCAGCCCCAGCAGCAGCAGCAGCAGCAGCAGCAGGGCCGGAAGGAGGGGACCCCTTAGTGGCATCCAGTGGTCCACAACCACCGCCTCCTGCCCCACCTGCTGCAGACTCCGGTTCAGTCGTCCCCAGAGTCACACCTGTCAGCAACGGGCCCCTGCCGTCAGGGTAAAGCGTTTTTTGTTTTTTGAGCGTTTATTGAGTAAGTGCTGTGAGTGATTTGACTGAAGATTGAATTGATTGACCAAAGATACTGTTAATTGATCCTCTGGGGGGTGTGTGTGTGTGTGTGTGTGTGGGCGTGTGGGCGTGTGGGCGTGCGGGCGTGTGGGCGTGCAGGTGGGAGCAGCGAGTGGACCTGAACGGCCGCATGTACTTTGTGGATCACATCGAGAAGAGGACGTCCTGGGAGCGGCCTGAAGCTCTGCCCCCCGGGTACAGAAACCTGTTCCTCAGGCACCTCCTTGTAGACGCTCCACGTCAACACTTTCACTCGCTGTCAAATAAATGGCTCAAGGCCTGGTTTACATTTTCAGATTCAGAGGTTAACACGCTTGTTAAGCAGTAACCTTGGATTGTTGTCGCCGATAAACACTAAACCCCATGACGCACACACGCGTTTTATAAGTGTCAAATACTGATGTTGTTTCCTAGAAATGAACCATTATACAGCAATCTGTAAAAAAAAAAAAAGTCTAATTATAGTTACATGATGTCTATCTTATTCACGTGTGTGTGTAGGTGGGAGCGCCGCGTCGACCCCATGGGGAGGGTGTACTACGTAGACCACATCACACGAACCACCACGTGGCAGCGCCCCACGCAGGAGTCGGTGCGCAACTATGAGGAGTGGCAGCACCAGCGCAGCCAGCTGCAGGGGGCCATGCAGCAGTTCAACCAGCGCTTCATCTACGGGGTGAGGAGGAGGAGGAGGAGGAGGAGGAGGAGGAGGAGGAGGAGGAGGACATGGGGGGGGATATGGAGTATTGCATTCGTTGAGGGCTGGGGGCCGTTCCAACATAGAATAGCCATATATATATATATATGGCATTTATTTATGAATTCATTTATTCATTAATTTACGTATTTAAACATGTATCATCACATTTATACTCGCTTCATTTGTTCACACATTTATTAATCACTTTATTGAGGTATATATACTTTTCTTTATCCAGTTGGTGGGTTAGGGCTTCTGATTGGTGGTTGAACTTGAATCTACTGCTTTTGCCTTATTTAAACTGGCAGTACCCGGTGTGGATATATGTACATATATATGTACATATATGTATGTACATAACACGGTTAAGCATATCATTATTTATTCATTTATTTAATTATATAATTAGGTATTTATTTCATTTCATTATATAATTATGTATTTCTACATTTACTTTTGGCCCTTTGAACCCTCCCGAGACTCACGGGGAGACACTTTGATGACAAAATGTTCTGCCAATATCTACAAAGAAAAAAAAACTAATTACCAGCATCAGAGAGACGGTGGTGGTCACATGACCTTCCCCTTCATTATCCTACCGTGCCACATGTTCACCGCCTATCTGGACCATCCCCAGCCAGGATGCGTGTCTCTCCCTGACACCGCTCAGTTACCTAAGCACCTAATCCCGACATCCAGTGACATTTGGTTTGAACGTGACCTTCTAAAGGTATTTGTGAAGACGATACTCCAAATGCCATGTGGTTTGCAATAACTCTGCTTTGCCACCGCCACTGCCCCCTGCCGCCGCTTTAGCTCCAAGACCAGCTGGCCCCCGCAGCCAATAAAGAGTTTGACCCACTTGGACCTCTGCCACATGGCTGGGGTAAGCATGACATGGAGATCTAATCAATACGTTTCTTGTAAGACTTTGTAGAGGCTGTAGTTAATGAACAGTTGAAGGCCACGCATCAATCAATTAGTTCAGTATAGGTTTTCAACAGGAAATCTATAAAAATAAGACAAATTGGCACATACAACCTTTGTGTAACGATAGTTTGGTATATAGATAGATATTGTTTTGAAAAAACATATTCATTAGAAATGAATGAATGTGATTTAGAATTAATGCAATTCATTGAATGTGTAATTGTGAAGATGATGAACAAATTGGAAATGTGGATTGCAGATGATGAGGTGTTTTGATTGTTTTCTCACATGCCAGTCCTCATTTTAATCTAGTTTATATGTTTTGATAACTAGCAGTGGCAAATTGTTAGGAGTTGTTACAGAAAGCAGTGGCTACCAACGGGCTCATTCTAGAAGTTTTCTGTGTCAACATCGTGCGTTTCTCCTTCTGTTTCATCAGAGAAGAGAACGGACACCAACGGCAGAGTGTACTATGTTCATCACGGGGATCGTACCACCCAGTGGGAGGACCCCAGGACACAAGGGTGAGTTTCCTGGGTGGGTGTGTGTGTGCGTGTGCGTGTGCGTGCCTTCACACATGAAGGCTGTAGAATCTCCGGATGGTGTTTACCTATAAAGGTAGTAGTTTCAGCCTTTCCGCCTTTTTAGTGGTATGCTGCGATTCACACAACGCCGTCCACGGCAGTTGTAGTCTCCTCGGTTGTCATTTCCCTTTGCGTCGGAATCGCTTGCCACTACCCAGTGAGCTGCCTGATCTGATTTACATCGTGCAGCGGTTCATATTTCCCGTCCTGTGTTCGCCGTGGATATATGATAACAGGTGTATGTGGGCTTTTTTTTACCGGGAATGCTACACCGTCTGATAGGGGGAAATTTGAACGGATTTGCCGGCTTGCGATACCGGCTCCTATTCACACGTAACCCCTGTGACGTTAAATCACCTGTTTAGACTTTATTACTCTCTCTCTTACAGTCTCTCTAGCTCACTTTCTCTATCTCTTTCTCTCGGTCTCGTTCTCTTCTTTCACTCCCTTTCTCTCTTATTACTCTCTCTTACTGTCTCTATTATTTTCCTCACTGTCTCTCTCTCTCTTGTTCTGTCTCTTACTCTCTCTTACTGTCTATATTTTTCTCACTGTCTCTTACTCTATCTCGTTCTCTCTCTAACTCTCTTTCTCTCTTACTCCATCTATTTCTCTCACTGTCTGTCTTACTCTATCTCTTTCTCTCACTGTCTCGCTCACTGTCTTTCTTATTGTCTCTTACTCTCTTTCCATCTCATATCTCCTTGATATGAACATGACTGCTGTTTAAAAGTAACATTGCAGTGTAATGATTGGCTATGGTCAGTGCTCTTCAGGAGCTTCTGTTGGCCGAGCGTTACGTGTTGTTTGTACTTTGTTCTACATTGTTTTGCTACAGCCGTTAGTCATGTGTCTTTTGGACCTGTACACCGTGCTTTCACCAGTTATATTTCACGACTCGCCAAAATGCAATTATTTTAATCACTACCGTTTGTCAAAAGTTTGACAATTGCCCTGCAGCTGTTTTTATTTTTGTAATTGTGTTACCGATGTCGCGTATCCTTCAAAATGCAAATAATACACCGTTGGCACCAAACCGTGCTCTCTGTGCCAGCACGGCACGCAACCACAGGTGGTGTGGGCCTGCCTGTGCATGTCAGGTGTGCGTGTGTTGATGTCCACATCCAGTTCATCATATCTGTGTGTGTATGTTGATGTCCACATCCAGTTCATCATAACTGTGTGTTGATGTCCACATCCAGTTCACCATAACTGTGTGTGTGTGTGTGTGTTGATGTCCACATCCAGTTTATCATAACTGTGTTGATGTCCACATCCAGTTCATCATAACTGTGCGTGTGTGTTGATGTCCACATCCAGTTCATCATAACTGTGTGTGTGTGTGTGTGTTGATGTCCACATCCAGTTCATCATAACTGTGTGTGTGTTGATGTCCACATCCAGTTCATCATATCTGTGTGTGTATGTTGATGTCCACATCCAGTTCATCATAACTGTGTTGATGTCCACATCCAGTTCATCATAACTGTGTGTGTGTTGATGTCCACATCCAGTTCATCATATCTGTGTGTGTATGTTGATGTCCACATCCAGTTCATCATAACTGTGTGTTGATGTCCACATCCAGTTCACCATAACTGTGTTGATGTCCACATCCAGTTCATCATATCTGTGTGTGTATGTTGATGTCCACATCCAGTTCATCATAACTGTGTGTTGATGTCCACATCCAGTTCACCATAACTGTGTGTGTGTGTGTGTGTTGATGTCCACATCCAGTTTATCATAACTGTGTGTTGATTTCCACATCCAGTTTATCATAACTGTGTGTTGATGTCCACATCCAGTTCATCATAACTGTGTGTTCATGTCCACATCCAGTTCGTCATATCTGTGTGTGTGTGTGTTGATGTCCACATCCAGTTCATCATAACTGTGTTGATGTCCACATCCAGTTCATCATATATGTGTGTGTGTGTGTGTGTGTGTTCATGTCCACATCCAGTTCGTCATATCTGTGTGTGTGTGTGTTGATGTCCACATCCAGTTCATCATAACTGTGTTGATGTCCACATCCAGTTCATCATATACAGTGCTGCTCGAAAGTATGTGAACCCCTTGAACAGTTAAGAGTTTTCTGTTGTTTTACCATGATTTTCCTATTTTATCATCACAAGTTTTACATATATGAAATGTCAGGTTTATGTTTAACAGTTCCATGTACTTTTTTAGAGGGAATTGTGTGAGTAGCCAAAAAAATACATGAAACATGGAATTAGTGGATGTGCAAAAGTAAGTGAACCCCCAGCTGTATTGGTAAAGTCAAGGAGGTAACAGATTCAGGTGAAACACTTTTGGGTGCTTAATTAGTCAATTAAGCAAACCAATCAAATGAGACATCATTAGGAAAAGGGTTGGACAACACAGATTAAAAGAGAGAGAAAAACAACCAAACGACTGCAGTGCCAGGGTGTACCCATACGAATCAACCATGCCAAGAGGAAAGGAGATACCCGAGGAAATCAAGAAAATGGTACTGACAGCCCATCAGTCTAGAGAAGGCTACAAGACAATCTCCAAACGATTCCAGCTCCATCCATCCACGGTGAGGCAAATAATTTACAAATGGAGGGCGTCCAAGATGACCGCATCTTTGCCTAGAAGTGGACGCCCATTAAAACTAACATCAAGAAGCACCCGTAGAATAATAAATCAGGTAAAGGACAACCCACACATCATCTCTAAAGAGTTGCAGAGCTCTCTGGCAGCGTCAGGTGTAAATGTACATGCGTCTACAATTAGACGAAAATTGAACCAACACGACATTCATGGGAGGGTTGCTAGAAGGAAGCCTCTGCTCTCCAAAAAGAACAAAGCTGCCCGTTTAAACTTTGCCAGAGAGAACTTGGACAAACCAGAGGCCTTCTGGAAGTCCATTCTCTGGACAGATGAGTCCAAAATTGAATTATTTGGTCATAATCGTAAGCGCTTTGTTTGGAGAAAAACCAACACAGCACATGAAGAAAAGAACCTCATCCCAACAGTGAAGCATGGTGGTGGAAATGTTAAGGTATGGGGCTGCTTCTCTGCTTCTGGACCTGGACAACTCCATATCATCCAGGGAAACATGAATTCTGAAGTGTATCAGCAAATTCTTGATAAGAATCTCCAGCCATCAGTCAGGAAGTTGAAACTGGGCCGTAAATGGGTTTTTCAACAAGACAACGACCCAAAACATACCAGCAAATCTACCAAGGAATGGTTCAGAAAAAAGAGGATTCGTACTCTGGATTGGCCAAGTCAAAGTCCGGACCTCAATCCAATTGAAATGTTGTGGCTAGACCTGAAGCGGGGGGTACATGCCAGATGTCCCTCCAACCTTTCTCAACTGGCTGAGTTCTGCAAGGAAGAGTGGGCAAAAATCCCCCACAGCAGATGCGAGAGACTGGTCAGTGGCTATAGAAAACGTTTGATTGCAGTAATGGCTGCAAAAGGAGGTGCCACACGCTATTAACCAAAAGGGTTCACATACTTTTGCACAAGTCATATTTTCAGTTTTTGTGGGAGAAATCACTTTTTTTGAATAAATAATGAAAATACATCATTTTTCTTTGTTTGTGTCCATTATTTGGAAAGTCCTGCTTTACAAATTGGTGTTTGGATATACATTTAATAAGGTTATTTTACATTTTTGTACAATTACAATGACCATGTCTAGGGGGTTCACATACTTTCGAGCAGCACTGTATATGTGTGTGTGTGTGTGTGTGTGTGTGTGTGTGTGTTGATGTCCACATCCAGTTCATCATAACTGTGTGCATGTGTGTTGATGTCCACATCCAGTTCATCATATCTGTGTGTGTTGATGTCCACATTCAGTGTGTGTGTGTGTGTGTGTGTGTGTGTGTGTGTGTGTGTGTGTGTGTGTGGTGTGTGTGTGTGTGTGTGTGTGTGTGTGTGTGTGTGTGTGTGTGTGTGTGTGTGTGTGTGTGTGTGTGTGTGTGTGTGTGTGTGTGTGTGTGTGTGTGTGTGTGTGTGTGTGTGTGTGTGTGTGTGCACATCCAGTTCATCATAACTGTGTTGATGTCCACATCCAGTTCATCATGTGTGTGTGTGTGCACATCCAGTTCATCATAACTGTGTGTGTGTGTTGATGTCCACATCCAGTTCATCATAACTGTGTGTGTGTTGATGTCCACATCCAGTTCATCATGTGTGTGTGTGTGCACATCCAGTTCATCATAACTGTGTGTGTGTGTGTGTTGATGTCCACATCCAGTTCATCATAACTGTATGTGTGTTGATGTCCACATCCAGTTCATCATATGTGTGTGTGTGTGTTGATGTCCACATCCAGTTCATCATAACTGTGTGTGTGCGCACATCCAGTTCATCATATGTGTGTGTGTGTGTGTTGATGTCCACATCCAGTTCATCATAACTGTGTGTGTGTTGATGTCCACATCCAGTTCATCATATCTGTCTGTGTGTGTGTTGATGTCCACATCCAGTTCATCGTGTGTGTGCACATCCAGTTCATCATAACTGTGTGTTGATGTCCACGTGTGTGTGTGTGTGTGTGTGTGTGTGCACATCCAGTTCATCATAACTGTGTGTGTTGATGTCCACATCCAGTTCATCATGTGTGTGTGTGTGTGTGCACATCCAGTTCATCATAACTGTGTGTGTGTGTTGATGTCCACATCCAGTTCATCATAACTGTGTGTGTGTTGATGTCCACATCCAGTTCATCATGTGTGTGTGTGTGCACATCCAGTTCATCATAACTGTGTGTGTGTGTTGATGTCCACATCCAGTTCATCATAACTGTATGTGTGTTGATGTCCACATCCAGTTCATCATATATGTGTGTGTGTGTGTGTTGATGTCCACATCCAGTTCATCATAACTGTGTGTGTGTGTGCGCACATCCAGTTCATCATATGTGTGTGTGTGTGTGTGTGTTGATGTCCACATCCAGTTCATCATGTGTGTGTGTGTGTGTGTGTGTTGCCCAGGCGGCTGAACGACAAGCCCCTGCCGGAGGGCTGGGAGATGCGCTTCACGGTGGACGGGATCCCCTACTTTGTGGACCACAACCGGAGGACCACCACGTACATCGACCCCCGCACGGGCAAGTCCTCGCTGTAAGTCCCTCTTCCACTGCATCCATCACTCATGGTTACCAGAGGAGATACGCGTGTGCGTGTGCGTGTGTGCGTGTGTGTGTGCGTGTGTGTGTGTGTGTGGTGCATTTATACTTGTGTGTCTGTGAGTAGTGTGTGTTGTAACCACATGTTGTTGTGTTTCCCCACAGTGAAAATGGCCCTCAGATCACCTATGTCAGGGACCTTAAAGCCAAAGTGCAGTACTTCCGGTTCTGGTGTCAGGTACGTGTCCCGCCCCCCTAACCCCTCACCTGTACATTAATGCTGTCCCACAAAGGGACGTTCCACCAGCACAGCCACCAGAGGCAGGTATAAGCTCCGCTGCTTTTTGTGGGAGTTTGGTATTTGTGGACTATATGGATAACGTCATGTCATCTCTCATTGTTCGGTGCTTGGTTGTACAGGATATCGAGTGGCTAAAGCAGGCTGCCATCACATTTCACATCCAACTATTGAGTTTTTGTAAAAAAAAATAATAATGTAGTTATGTTGGATTCAATTTGATTCAAATGTATTGTCATTGCACGGCAAAAGTACAGTACAGCTAAAATAATTTGACTTCTAACCAGAGTGCAAATGTAACCGTAAAGTGCATGGAAATATATAATGTACAGTGATTAAATGAGATGTCATAACAGTATACTTGGTATAAAAAAAAAGGTAAATAAAATAAGTAGGTATGAGATATGTGCAGAATTATAGGTGTATATATATATATATATATATACATATACACACACACACACACACACACACACACACACACACACACAACACACACACACACACACACACACACACACACACACACACACACACACACACACACAGGTAAGTATACAACAAAAGTATACAATATGGTAAATCAACAGTTACAGAGGAGTGAGTTAGTTAGCTGTAATGGAAGCCCAACATGGAACATGACATGGGTCATATGTTGGGTATGTCTGTATTTGCATTTCAATAATAATAATAATTATACTAATAATAATGGTGTCATGGACTGGTCAGTACCATCTTCTGTAGCTGTTGCAGACATTGTAATCCTTGTCTTGCGGTATAAGTAAATGACTGTCATCTTCTCGAGCCTGCTGGCTCAGTTGTGCTGAACTACACACCAAGTAGGAAGTCTTATGGAGCATTGTAAGGGCCCAAACTAACTAACAAAAAAAAAGTACATCAAGTATAATATAATGAAATGCCCAAATGCATTAATAATTATATAATACAATGATACAAAATCTATACAAAATATATACATCTATAATTACAAATTGATTTAGACGTTAAAAATATCTAAATCAATCATTTTAATTAATCAGACATTAAAATGTATGTGTCTATTTCTTTATTCATATATATACAGTGTATATACAGTATGTCATTTACACATGTGTATATTTATCTAGTCATTTATTCACACACATATTCTTGTATTTATATATACTTTTAATTAACCATAGTGTATCTTGCTGAAGCAAAATAAAATGTGTTAATTTATGCTTTTACTGCTTTTGCCTAATTCAAGTGACAAAGTGACATCTTGTGTGATGAAATGAATCCACAGAATGCATATAGGCTGTTTTGTTTCGAGACTTAAAAAAAATATATATATAAATATCAAATCAGTGGGAGGTCCCTTCGTTATCCTTTTTATGGAAATGAGACGGAACGATTTTTGTTATGTAACTTGTGTGTTCAGAATATTCAAATGTCCCTAGTTTTGTTATTGGTGCCGAGTGAAAGCTTGACTTATTTATTCATATTTTTCCCCTTGTCTCTTGTTTACAGCAACTGTCGATGCCTCAGCACATCAAAATCACAGTCAGCCGGAAAACTCTGTTTGAGGATTCCTTCCAACAAGTCAGTTCCTATCCTATTTTCTTGGCGTCTTTCCTTCAACAATGATCTAGTTGGCTCCATCCTGTAGGAGTGGGGGGGATGTCTGCACATGTTTTATTCCCAATTCCAATATATTTCCCTTTTTTTGGTAAAGATCATGGGATTCCACCCGCAAGACCTGAGACGAAGGCTCTGGATCATCTTCCCTGGAGAAGAAGGCCTGGACTATGGGGGCGTGGCCAGGTGCGTTCGGTGCAACACCTTCCACACACACTTGATGCGCACCTTGACTCCAGAGGTGTGGCTCTGTTCGTATGCCATGTTCGGACGCCGCCCTCGTATAACAAATATGTCGGGACAATTAATAGTAAGGAGTGATAGCACTGCCGTGTGTCATTGAAACATCATTTGTGTTTATTTGCCCCCCCCGAGTTACCGCCTGGTAAAACCAGTCAGACTGCGTTCCCTCCTTCTTCTGCATGCAGGCACACACGTACACACATGCGCACACAACTCACTCACACTTTTAATCACACTGCCCTCTCCCCGCTTTGCAGGGAATGGTTCTTCCTGCTCTCCCACGAGGTGCTGAACCCCATGTACTGTCTGTTTGAGTACGCCGGCAAGGACAACTACTGTCTGCAGATCAACCCCGCCTCCTACATCAACCCCGACCACCTCAAGTACTTCAAGTTCATCGGCCGCTTCATAGCCATGGTACATACTGGTCCCACACCGCACATCAAGTTATCTAGTGTGGTCCGGATGTGTGACTGCACTGCCACGGGCATGTTGACCATGTGAATAGATGTACAATGGGCGGCGGTAGCTCAGTCTGTTGGGACTTGGCTTGGGAACCAGAAGGTCGCCGGTTCAAGTCCCCAAAACACCGGTGCACTACTCCCTTGAGCAAGGCACCAGACCCCTACACTGCTCCCGGGCAATTGTATATACAATGGCTGCCCACTGCTCCTAATACTAGGATGGGTTAAATGCAGAGTACATGTCACCAATTAAGAGGATTCAATCCTCCAGATGTAGATGTAGATTTACAAGAGACGGGATGGGAGGAGCGGCAGATTGGTTGGAATGAAATGGACATTGGTGACGACTTACGTCGTATTTGTACAAGCAACTCTTCCGAAGCACTCCATCCGGAGTCATGGGAGGACCTAGCTTTGTCCCAGTATTCCAATTTTCATGCCAGCGTATCATCCAAGCAGATTAGCAGGGGAGATCTCGTCTGCGTGACATTTCTCCCACCTGACATTTCTTGCCTGCCTTCTTCCCCGTAGGCTCTGTTCCACGGCAAATTCATAGACACTGGATTCTCCCTGCCCTTCTACAAGCGCATCCTGAACAAGCCTCTGGCCCTCAAAGACCTGGAGTCCATCGACCCGGAGTTCTACAACTCCCTCATTTGGATCAAGTATGTGGCCTGGGCTGGGCAGGTCGTGTGGGGGTCGGGGGTCGAGGGGTAATCAGAAGCTGCTGGTCCAGAGAGCGTGGCGGCTACATAAGCAGCTGTACACCTTCAGAGTAACGGTTTACAAAGTAAAAGTCTTTTCTTTCTTTTTTTCAACATTTGGATAGTCTCCCAATAGCACCCCCTAAGAGGGCATTTACAGTTTGTACAGTGCAGCTAATGCTTAGTTGAGCTAAAACATCTCAAACAACTGGGACCCCCAGGCTGAAGAGTATGCCCTCGGTACTGTAAGGTCGATGTAACTCTGAACACGCCACCTCTGCATTTTGTGGTGGGTTCTAATGTATGCTGTCCAGTAAGGGCCAAGGAGTGCTCTGTGGATTACATGGACTCTTTTAATATTGATGTCATCTAAATCTGGATGATTGAATCCTCTTTATTGCTCACATACATATCTTCCCCTCTCTCTCCCTCTCTGCACCTCTCTCTGCACCTCTCTCTGCCCCTCTCTCTACCTCTCTCTGCCCCTCTCTCTGCCCCTCTCTCTACCCCTCTCTCTGCCCCTCTCTCTACCCCTCTCTCTGCCCCTCTCTCTGCCCCTCTCTCTACCCCTCTCTCTGCCACTATAGGGACAACGACATCAAGGAGTGCGGCCTGGAGATGTTCTTCTCCGTAGACAAGGAGATCCTTGGGGAGGTCACCACCCACGAGCTGAAGCCCGACGGCGGCAACGTCCAGGTCACCGAAGAGAACAAGGAAGAGTACATCAGGTGACGCCCCACGCTCCCCCTCCCCCGCTTTAGTTTGCTATCGGCTGACTCACTGCATTCTAATCGCCCGTCGTTGCGTCATCAACTTTGCGTCAACTCTGCATGACGTGCTCAGCGGGGCGCCTTCGCACATTCAATTCTTATTGCGCAACATTGTCATTAAGCAGTGACTAATAGTCAAGTCAAGTTTATTGTATAAAGCAGTGAGTGAAAATCTTATGTGCAATACCCGACAACAGACAGCAGTTATAAAATAAGAGGTATGCAAGAGTCATCGTCATCGTCGCCAATAGTCATAATTGCATTTTTTTCCTCACAAGCCTCCAAGAGCAGAAGCAGTGCTCAGGAAAAGGGGCAATAAGTCGGCTGAGTAGATTTGAAACGGGGGCCAATGACGAATGGTGAAGCTAATAGACACAAGCTAATAAGCAACAGCAAGCAATAGACAAGAGCTGGCAAACAACAAGACATCGTAACACAATCCAAACCTACAAAAAGCGATGTCATCGGAAGTGGCGTGAATAAGCCTATGTCACACTTCCTGCTTCCGGAACGTTAAAATTCTCAGAGCAGTGTACTCTTACTTCCGGTAGTTACCCCAGATACGTGACAAACGTGTTCGCCTCCTCTCCTCTCTGTTATTGTAGTGTACCGGCTGCTCAACGTCTAAACAAAGACAGCCCTACCTCAGTTTACACCATTACCCAAAGACAAACTCCTCCGCAAGTCTTGTGTGAGGCTGATACGGAGGATGAAGGTCCCTCGTTTCATGTTCTCAGGGGTAGCACGTATGTCTGCAGTTTGCACTTTGACAAGGAGAGCATATATGTCTCGAAAAGTGGGTGGAATAGTCTAATAATGTTGGGTATGTGTGTGATTAAAAGCACTGGTCCTGACCCCCACACACAATCCATCTCTCATCCGAATAGAGCCTCACAATGTCTGGTATGTGTATGATTAAAAGCACTGGTCCCAAGTAGGGCTGGGCGATACGGACCAAAAATCATATCCCGGTATTTTTAGGCTGCATCGCGATATACGATATATATCGGTATTTTATACAAATTCGGTTTTAACTCAATGCCACAAGTATGTCACAAGCACTTTTATTTTAAGACAACTCGTATTCACAAGAATAACAGGCATTCCCTTTTAGAAAACATACAGCTGCACACTACATATTAACACGTAAATGAAAAGGTACATTGAAATAATCAATAATAAATATAAAATCAAATAAATAGCCTATATTAATTACATAGGCATACCTCTGCAATGTCGGGAATTGTATGATTCGGATTTAGACTTCTTCACTGTAGTGTTCATTCACTAGTTGAACCACATCGTCTGGACCGACTTTTGGAAGGTTATGCAGCGATGTTGTCCAGCGATAACTGTCCTCCATGGTGAATGCCAAGCTGAATGCATTAACCGGAACTTGGGATACACTGCTTCAGAGATTTTTAACGGGTACTTCCGCCTTTTAACTGTGCCGTGATATAGGCCTATTGAAGCTTGACCATTTTTTTCTATTCTTCCTTCATGGGATATCATGCGTATTTAACTTCCTGTCTGATGGCTCAAGCCGTTTGTGTAACTGGTCGTTGTTGACTTTCCGACTAGTAGTTGCAGGTGTGTTCTGGTCTAGCTGTTGTACTGTAATAAACATGCATATACACTGACATGTGCTGCTCCTTGGTTACAAAAAAAGAAGCCCTTGGCCTTTGCTATTATATATATGTTATATATATATATAAACCTGTCCTAGACGCTGTCACAGATACCTGCTGTCCAAGGGGCCGTTGTTTTAATGTTGGGATGGGTCCATGTTTTGTCATGTAGGTTGGTGGCCGAGTGGAGGCTGTCCAGAGGCGTGGAGGAACAGAGCCAGGCCTTCTTCGAGGGCTTCAACGAGGTCCTCCCTCAGCAGTACCTGCAGTACTTTGATGCAAAGGAGCTCGAGGTACGGCGTTTCAATTATGTGGCTCTTGTCTGAAGACCGCTAAAACATGTTTGTGCATGTTAATTATTTCTCTTTTATGATTGACACAAGAGGCTTTGAGGCTGGTATGGGAGGCCCAGCCTCTCCAGAGAAACACTGGAACCTGTTTGCAATGCACAAGAGCAAAGCTAGCCATTTTTTGCAGTCAGAAAACAACCCTCACATGACGTGTAACCTGTATCCATAGGGGGATAATTCTACTCCAAAGTAAAGTCCCTGTAGCCCATCAGTACCATTTCATTTTACTCATCAGGTGAACCTTGTCACCTAGTTCGTGATCATTCCAAAGATAGGTACTGTTTTAAGGCTGGAAGGTTCCACCCCTGTCTGCCTAAATGTGTCCCTGCAGGTGATGCTGTGTGGCATGCAGGAGATAGATCTGTCTGACTGGCAGAGGAACACCATCTACAGACATTATGCACGTACCAGCAAGCAGATCATCTGGTTCTGGCAGGTCTGCATCAAACTCCTACAAACAAACACTATCACTCAGTGCAATGGGGTGAAAGTAAAGTCATATTTCTGAAGCAATCAATCAATCAAACCCTGCTGTTTATCAATACATTTTTATTAAGATTTATTCCGAAATTTAAAATGACATTTCTAAACGAGAGGTGTGTGAACTGTGACTGACAGTTTGTGAAGGAGATGGACAACGAGAAGAGGATGAGACTGCTGCAGTTTGTCACGGGCACCTGCAGGCTTCCGGTGGGCGGCTTCGCTGACCTCATGGGTACGTCCTGCACTGTACCACACAAACACATGGTTACCACTGGTTACCAGTACTGACATCATGGTACGTCCTGCACTGTACCACACAAACATTGTATGTGTTATAAGAGCCATGAAATTAATTGATTTTAATGTAATGTTTTTATAACAAAATCAGATTTTAAATTAGGCTAAAGTGACATTTTGCAACGTCCTACTCCCTACCCCTCTCTTCCTCACCTCCCCCTCTCTTCCTCACCTCCCCCTCTCTTCCTCACCTCCCCCTCTCTTCCTCACCTCCCCCTCTCTTCCTCACCTCCCCCTCTCTTCCTCACCTCCCCTCTCTTCCTCACCTCCCCCTCTCTTCCTCACCTCCCCCTCTCTTCCTCACCTACCCCTCTCTCTCTTCCTCACCTACCCTCTCTCTCTTCCTCACCTACCTCTCTCTCTCTTCCTCACCTACCTCTCTCTCTCTTCCTCACCTACCTCTCTCTCTCTTCCTCACCTACCTCTCTCTCTCTTCCTCACCTACCTCTCTCTCTCTTCCTCACCTACCTCTCTCTCTCTTCCTCACCTACCTCTCTCTCTCTTCCTCACCTACCTCACCTACCTCTCTCTCTCTCTCTCTCTTCCTCACCTACCTCTCTCTCTCTTCCTCACCTACCTCTCTCTCTCTCTCTCTCTCTTCCTCACCTACCTCTCTCTCTCTCTCCTCTCTCTCTCTTCCTCACCTACCTCTCTCTCTCTTCCTCACCTACCTCTCTCTTCCTCACCTACCTCTCTCTCTCCTCCTCTCTTCCTCACCTACCTCTCTCTCTCCTCTCTTCCTCACCTACCTCTCTCTCTCTCTCTCTCCTCACCTACCTCTCTCTCTCTCTCTCTTCCTCACCTACCTCTCTCTCTTCCTCACCTACCTCTCTCTCTCTCTCTCTTCCTCACCTACCTCTCTCTCTCTCTCTTCCTCACCTACCTCTCTCTCTCTCTCTCTTCCTCACCTACCTCTCTCTCTCTCTCTCTCTCTTCCTCACCTACCTCTCTCTCTCTCCCTCTCTCTCTCTCTCTTCCTCACCTACCTCTCTCTCTCTCTCTCTCTCTCTCTCCTCCCTACCTCTCTCTTCCTCACCTACCTCTCTCTCTCTCTCTCTCTTCCTCACCTACCTCTCTCTTCCTCACCTACCTCTCTCTTCCTCACCTACCTCTCTCTTCCTCACCTACCTCTCTCTCTCTCTCTTCCTCACCTACCTCTCTCTCTCTCTCTCTCTCCTCACCTACCTCTCTCTCTCTCTCTCTTCCTCACCTACCTCTCTCTCTCTCTCTCTTCCTCACCTACCTCTCTCTCTCTCTCTCTCTCTCTTCCTCACCTACCTCTCTCTCTCTCTCTCTCTCTCTCTCTTCTCACCTACCTCTCTCTCTCTCTCTCTTCCTCACCTACCTCTCTCTCTCTCTCTCTTCCTCACCTACCTCTCTCTCTCTCTCTCTCTCTCTTCCTCACCTACCTCTCTCTCTCTCTCTCTCTCCTCACCTCCTCTCTCTCTCTCTTCCTCACCTACCCCTCTCTCTCTCCTCACCTACCTCTCTCTCTCTCTCCTCACCTCCTCTCTCTCTCTCTTCCTCACCTACCTCTCTCTCTTCCTCACCTACCTCGCTCTCGCTCTCGCTCTCCTCCTCTCGCTCTCGCTCTCTCTCTTCCTCACCTACCTCTCGCTCTCTCTCTCTCTTCCTCACCTACCTCTCGCTCTCTCTCTCTCTTCCTCACCTACCTCTCTCTCTCTCTCTCTCTTCCTCACCTACCTCTCTTCTCTCTCTCTCTCTCTCTCTTCCTCACCTACCTCTCTCTCTCTCTCTCTCTCTCTCTCTCCTCCTACCTCTCTCTCTTCTCACCTACCTCTCTCTCTCTTCCTCCTCCTCTCTCTCTCTCTCCTCCCTCTCTCTCTCTTCCTCCTCTCTCTCTCTCTCCTCACTACCCTCTCTCTCTCTTCCTCACCTCCTCTCTCTCTCTCCTCACCTACCCTCTCTCTCTCTTCCTCACCTCTCTCTCTCTCTTCCTCACCTACCCCTCTCTCTCTCTCCTCCCTCCTCTCTCTCTCTCCTCACCTACCCTCTCTCTCTCTCCTCACCTACCTCTCTCTCTCTTCCTCACCTACCCTCTCTCTCTCTCCTCACCTACCTCTCTCTCTCTTCCTCACCTACCTCTCTCTCTCTCTCTCTCTCTTCCTCACCTACCTCTCTCTCTCTCTCTTCCTCACCTACCTCTCTCTCTCTCTCTCTCTCTCTCCTCACCTACCCTCTCTCTCTCTCTTCCTCACCTACCTCTCTCTCTCTCTCTCTCTCTCTCTCCTCACCTCCTCTCTCTCTTCTCACCTCCTCTCTCTCTCTCTCTCCTCACCTCCTCTCTCTCTCTCTCTTCCTCACCTCCTCTCTCTCTCTCTCCTCACCTCCCTCTCTCTCTCTCTCTCTTCCTCACCTACCTCTCTCTCTCTCTCTCTCTCTTCCTCACCTCCCCTCTCTCTCTCTCTCTCTTCCTCACCTCCCCTCTCTCTCTCTCTCTCTTCCTCACCTCCCTCTCTCTCTCTCTTCCTCACCTCCCCTCTCTCTCTCTCTCTCCTCACCTCCCCTCTCTCTCTCTCTCTCTTCCTCACCTCCCCTCTCTCTCTCTCTCTTCCTCACCTCCCCTCTCTCTCTCTCTCTCTTCCTCACCTCCCTCTCTCTCTCCTCACCTACCTCTCTCTCTCTTCCTCACCTACCTCTCTCTCTCTCTCCCTCCTCTCTCTCTCTCCTCACCTACCTCTCTCGCTCTCTCTCCTCACCTACCTCGCTCTCTCTCTCCTCACCTACTCTCTCGCTCTCTCTCTCTCCTCTCTCTTCCTCACCTACCTCTCTCTCGCTCTCTCTCTTCCTCACCTACCTCTCTCTCGCTCTCTCTCTTCCTCACCTACCTCTCTCTCTCCTCACCTACCTCTCCTCTCTCTCTCTCTCTCTTCCTCACCTACCTCTCTCTCTCTTCCTCACCTACCTCTCTCTCTCTTCCTCACCTCTCCTCTCTCTCTCTCTCTTCCTCACCTACCTCTCTCTCTCTCTCTCTTCCTCACCTACCTCTCGCTCTCTCTCTCTCTCTCTTCCTCACCTACCTCTCTCGCTCTCTCTCTCTCTCTCCTCACCTACCTCTCTCGCTCTCTCTCTCTCTTCCTCTCGCTCTCTCTCTCTTCCTCACCTACCTCTCTCTCTCTTCCTCACCTACCTCTCTCGCTCTCTCTCTCTTCCTCACCTACCTCTCTCGCTCTCTCTCTTCCTCACCTACCTCTCTCCTCTCCTCTCTCTCTCTCCTCTCTCTCTCTCTCTCTCTCCTCTCTCTCTCTCTCACTCTCTCTCTCTCTCTCTCTCCTCTCTCTCTCTCTTCCTCACCTACCTCTCTCTCTCTCCTACCTCTCTCTCTCTCTCTCTTCCTCACCTACCTCTCTCTCTCTCCTACCTCCTCTCCTCTCTCTCTCTCTCTCTCTTCCTCACCTACCTCTCTCTCTCTCTCTCTCTCCTCCTCTCTCTCTCTCCTCTCTCTCTCTCTCTCTCTCCTCTCTCTCTCTCCTCCTCTCTCTCTCTTCCTCACCTACCTCTCGCTCTCTCTCTTCCTCGCCTACCTCTCGCTCTCTCTCTTCCTCGCCTCTCTCTCTTCCTCGCCTACCTCTCTCTCTAAGTGGGTACTTACTCTTTACTACCCACCACGGTCTGTTACCAAGAACGAGCAGCCTGCTTTATCGTACACTGGAGTATGTGTGTGGGTGGGTGTGGTTGGTGACTGGTTTAAGCTGGTTTAAACAGTTTTAACCCTGCCCCAGTCAGACTGATTCGCCTCTGGGGCTGCTGGGTGAGGCTGCACACCCATGGGCCCTTTGTAATCAAGGACCCACAGTTAAAACCACTCACACACTCCACAATCATATACTAATGACAACAATGTGATGGTTTACCCAGGGAGCAACGGCCCACAGAAGTTCTGCATCGAGAAGGTCGGCAAAGAAAACTGGCTTCCGAGAAGCCACACATGGTAAGGCCCCGTGTGGCGGTGTGTACATTCCTCCACGCTTGGGCAGGACTTTCGGGGCTGATCGGGGATTAACCGGCTGCTGACCAGCCCTTCTTAGTCACGTCTGATTCAAGTTGCTCTTTTTTGTTGCACAAGGCCTGCTTAAAGCTAGTAGCTATGTAACCTGAGACTTAAGAGCTTATTGACCTTGGTTTTGGTTCTAAATGATGGATGTAGTTGGCGTCACTAAAATAAATGTCTAAAGTGTCAGGACGCAACATGCTTCACTGGGACAGGAGATTAAAAATACTTCATCAATCCCAGTCGGTTATAGTTATTGATTTATAATGGCTTTGTGCGACAGCTTTAACCGGCTGGATCTCCCGCCCTACAAGAGCTACGAGCAGATGAAAGAGAAGCTGATGTTCGCCATCGAGGAGACTGAAGGCTTCGGCCAGGAGTAGGAGGAGGACCACGTTGGATTCCAGAGTCTTTCCCCGGCTTTCTTTCCCTTTTTTCGTTTCAGGTAGCAGCAATGTTAGAAAGGCCCGAAGTTGCAGTTCAAGTTGCCACTCTTCCAATAGCATATGGACATCCAAGCATAGCACATTCCCTCCCTCCCTACGGTTCCCCCCCCGGTTCGGTTCCACTGCTTTCCTTACTCATTCCCGTGCCGTCGTCACCCCCCTGCCCCTCCCTTCACCCGGACACAGCTTGCCTTACCCCCCCCCCTCTGAGCCCACGTCAGAGGAGCTAGCCGCCAGCTCCATTGTTCATGCAGCAGTACTCCAGTGACCTGTGAGAAGAGCCACGTGTCTGGCGTATGCACCACCACTACTACTACTACTACTAGCAACGACTAAAGGAGGAGCCTCATATCCTGTATTTGCTGTGATATATTTTTATTCTCTGGGTTTCGTTGTTTCGGCGTAGTGAGTACAAATTTTAACATTGAAAAAAAACCCGAAAAAAAACAAAACCCAGAGGAGCACATATTCTAAATATTTTGTATCTAACTTATTTTGATTAACCCTTTCTGGCGTGACGATCGCCTGATGACTTTGGCCGCTAATTGGACTGACTAATTGGGGGGGGAACTGGGTAGTGGATTTGCATGGCTAAGACTCACTTTACAAACTTAGTTTTTTTTGGTTGAGGACGTCATGGTTCAGCGGAGGATCATTTTTTTAAGTGCAATAGTTTTCCTAGAAAATAAAATCAGCTTAGCTACACTACATGGCTGATGCGATGCTATGAGTAGCGGTTTTAGTTAATTGGTATTCAGTATAGTTATGGGTTTTGCTGTGAGTTATCCCCCCCTCAGTTATCCCTCCCTCCCCTTTGATTTGATTTTTAAACTCCACACTCTGCAGTCAACTTTTAGTTGCGTGACACTGGATGGGTCCCCCCTCCCGTACAGAAGGGGTCCGGGACACCTCGTGACACTGGATGGGTCCCCCCTCCCGTACAGAAGGGGTCCGGGACACCTCGTGACACTGGATGGGTCCCCCCTCCCGTACAGAAGGGGTCCGGGACACCTTGCCTTGGAAAAGATTTGGCTGTCACCAGGATGAGCTTCGCTGCTGATGAAGTGGGATTATGGGATGCTCTGCAGCGCCATAAGACCACCTTCTCCCCCACTGAAGGCTAGCAGCTGATAAGTCGTATAGAAACAAGTATTATCACATGCGTCCCAAGTCAAACGACTATTAAATGGGCTTGAGAACATATTTGTGTGTATAAATGCATATATGTGTGGTTATATATGTGCATATATGTGTATATATGCATATATACATATACACATATATGTATGTATGTATGCGTATGTATATATGTATGTATATATGTATGCTTGTATGTATGCATATATATGTATGCGTATATGTATACATATATCTATGTGTATATATGCATAGATATATGAAATATGTATATATGCATATTTATGTATGTCTGAAGAATGAAAGAATGAAAAAAAAAAAACCCTAGATGATAATGATCCCTCAGCCTTAGTCCAGGGACTGATGGCGCTCTTACTTTGTAGGCTTACAAATTAACATTTGATTGCACTAATGCGAGTGGCCCTAGTTCTATAGGGCGTTAAGGAGGATCATGGAATGTAGTGACGGAAAGTTTCGCGTTGTGACCCCAAAGTAAATCTCTATCTTAACCATTTAAAATAAAAATGAAGTCACTGATGACTAGTAACTCACACAGTGCACCAACTCCTTTTAAGCAGTGATTGGATTGAATAAGTGTATTCGGTCTTGTTTCTGGGCGAGGGTAAAAAAATAAAAGGTATTTTCTTATGACAGACTCTGTTTTTGATTTAAGTTGTATTCATTTGTGCAGAAATATGTCCCCAACACCTTGTTCATAATGCATATCTTCCACCTACTGGCAGTAAGATATTTGTGTCAGTAATACATAGTAATAATGCTATTGCTGTGTGTCTATGCAAAGTCTTGTCTTGGATCACATTATACAAACAAATGATGACACTGGAAATGTAGCTCAACACTCTTAATGCAGCCGTGATTCAGATGATAATGTGGACATTGACCTGCAGGCTAAGCACCAAATTGTACGGTGGGAGGGAACGTGTTGTAAATGGTGTAACATTATTGTGTGTGTGTGTGTACTTCTGACCTTGGAGTAAAGTTTGAGATCAGCTCTAGAATCTTAAGAATCACAAGGTCTGAGACGGCTCCCCTGTCTCAGACCTTGTGATTCTTAAGATTCTACACTTACACACTGCAGAGGTCCACTAAACATACCTTCCGTTGCTTCCGTTCTGTTTTTCTATTATTGTTTTGTGTTGGTGATGATTCACTAGACAAGAAGATATATACTAGATTTGTGAAGCAAATTGGGAGAATAAAAACATTTGTTCATTTGAAATGATGGCAATTGTAATATTTTAACCAAGATGAATAAACACTGCTATAGCACCCATGGGTACCTACAATGGTTTTACTATTTTGTTCCTACTTTTTCTGATTAGTTTTGGGGTTTTAATGTAAATTTAACTTGATTAAGCACTGATTAATGCTGAATGTGTTAATAAATAATAATAAATAAATATGTATCAGAGGTGGCACATATATATATGTATATATATATATATATACACATATATATATATATACACATATATGTATGTATATATGTGTATGTATGTATGTGTATATATATATATATGTATGTATATATATATATATATATATATATATATATATATATATATATATATATATACACACACACGTATAACTTCCTTATACCTGAAGTGTGATTTGAGATGGATAATATTATGTGGCTCCCGACAAATTCCAACGTGGCTAAAATACAACAAAAATAAAATAATATAATCTCTAATGTACTACTGAGCAGCCCATTACAAGTTGTTTACAATGTATGTGTGCTTTTAACGCTTTTTATATGCGTTATACTTGAGTGCCACGACCAAAAAAGAGGCCCTGAACTGAGGTAGAATCCCTCGTTTGACCAGCAGCCCCCTCAGCCAACATAGGAACGTTTTGTGTATATCGTTGTTTCTCTACGGGGGAATGTGCTGGTAGCGCCAAGGTAGCGCCAAGTGGTGCAGCAATCTATTCTTTCCCCCAGAAACATTTGAAGATGGCATCTCCAGATGTCCTGAGAACTGTCCTTTATACTGTCAATAACTTCTTAAAGGAGGATCGATACAAAGCGGCTCTGGCCGTTCTGAAAGGATTTCGAAATGGCGCCGTGTAAGTGTTCTATTTATTTGTTATATATCTATATATATATAGATATATAGTAATTTTGCAGCCGTTTCTATCCAGATCGTAAAGGTGTACCGGTAGAGAGAAGACCTCTCACCTGAAGGATGCTTACCTCATGGGGCGGGGATCGAACCCAGTGTCTTACACCTGGGGGGGATGTGCTATTTCTTATAGGGGTTCTCCTCTTATAGGCGTATTCCTATTGTACATATTCAATATTTAGATTTGCCATATGCAACAAGTACAATGGAATGGATGCTTACCCCCCCCCCATTCACTCCTGCAGTATGAATTGTGTATGATGATGGATTATATATTATACATATCTTTCTTATATATATAAAAAATAAGCATAACATATTAAACATGCATGCATAACATTAAATAGAAACTCCCAGGACTGGCTGCTATCAGATGGTATTTTTTGACAGGAGACAGAATTACTGCATGGTACATGGATAGATAGATGGATGAATAGATAGAGAGGCCTATAGACAGGTTAGTTAGTATTTTGTAATGCAGGTTCAGTGTCGTTAAGCGTGTTTTGACAGGTCCTAACCACTGGTCACTGGTTGGTGGAATAGAATCGTTGACTGCCGTGTCATTTCTTGTTCTTTGTGTTCCACCCTTTCAGATACGGGGCCAAAATCAGGGCCCCCCACGCTCTGGTGATGACATTCCTGTTCAGAAATGGAAGGTGAGGAATGAAACTCCAATAGTATTCAGTTGATCATTGAGTCATTGTATATTGCGTAACGGTAATAAAACCTTTTTTTTTTTCTCTCTCTCTCATTTTGGACCCTAGTTTGAAGGACAAACTGAGAGCCATTGCTCAGGCCACCTATACACACTCACGCAACCTGGCCTATTTTGTATTTACATACAAGGGACTGCGAGCCCTGCAGGAGAAGGTGCAGGGGAAGCCATTGCAGGCCCATTCCTTCCTGGCTGCTTGCGTGGGCGGATGGCTGGTTTTCGGGGAGAACAATAACATAAACAGCCAGGTAGGGACGGCAAGCCATGTACAAATCCCTCAACTTGTAATGCCTTTGGAAGCATTTGCCAATATGTATGTACTATATACTATCATCCATCACTGACTTATTGTTCTTTTTGTTGTGTATGTGTGTATGTTATAGAATAGTGCTGTTTATAGTATAGAGAATAGTATATGGTAGGTAGTATATAGTGTTGTTTATAGTATAGAGTATAGTATATGGTAGGTAGTATATAGGGCTGTTTATAGTATAGAGAATAGTATATGGTAGGTAGTATATAGTGTTGTTTATAGTATAGAGTATAGTATATGGTAGGTAGTATATAGTGCTGTTTATAGTATAGAGAATAGTATATGGTAGGTAGTATATAGTGTTGTTTATAGTATATGGTAGGTAGTATATAGTGCTGTTTATAGTATAGAGAATAGTATATGGTAGGTAGTATATAGTGCTGTTTATAGTATAGAGAATAGTATATGGTAGGTACTATATAGTGTTGTTTATAGTATAGAGTATAGTATATGGTAGGTAGTATATAGTGTTGTTTATAGTATAGAGAATAGTATATGGTAGGTAGTATATAGTGTTGTTTATAGTATAGAGAATAGTATATGGTAGGTAGTATATAGGGCTGTTTATAGTATAGAGAATAGTATATGGTAGGTAGTATATAGTGCTGTTTATAGTATAGAGAATAGTATATGGTAGGTAGTATATAGGGCTGTTTATAGTATAGAGAATAGTATATGGTAGGTAGTATATAGTGCTGTTTATAGTATAGAGAATAGTATATGGTAGGTAGTATATAGTGTTGTTTATAGTATAGACTCTATACTATAAACAACACTATATACTACCTACCATATACTATACTCTATACTATAGAGTATAGTATATGGTAGGTAGTATATAGTGCTGTTTATAGTATAGAGAATAGTATATGGTAGGTAGTATATAGTGCTGTTTATAGTATAGAGAATAGTATATGGTAGGTAGTATATAGGGCTGTTTATAGTATAGAGAATAGTATATGGTAGGTAGTATATAGGGCTGTTTATAGTATATGGTAGATAGTATATAGTGCTGATTATAGTATAGAGAATAGTATATGGTAGGTAGTATATAGGGCTGTTTATAGTATAGAGAATAGTATATGGTAGGTAGTATATAGTGTTGTTTATAGTATAGAGAATAGTATATGGTAGGTAGTATATAGGGCTGTTTATAGTATAGAGAATAGTATATGGTAGGTAGTATATAGGGCTGTTTATAGTATAGAGAATAGTATATGGTAGGTAGTACCGTATTGACCCGAATATAAGACGGGGTTTTTTTCCGAGAAAAAAATCTGAAAAAGAGGGGTCGTCTTATAATCGGGGTTTAGACTTTTCGATGTACCGTAATTGCACATGTAATTGCGCAACAACAGATCGCGCCAAACGAGTGTTCCGAGACACCGCTTAAAGTCACTCAAAGTCTTAAAGTAACAGTACATAAAAACAGTTACCTGGAGAGCTAGAAATGGAGAGACACAGCGACCAACTTGAAAAAAGAAAAACGCCTGTGTATTTTGACATGCCAACATCTGTCACTGGGCATAAGAAAGGCGACAAATCAGTGATTGTGAAGTCTACTGGAAACGAGAAGAGCCGAGTAACGGTCATGTTAACGCGCCTCGCAGATGGGACAAAACTTCCCCCGTACGTGGTTTTAAAACGCAAGACTGTACCTAAAGAGGCAGTGACTGTACCTAAAGAGGCAGTGACTGTACCTAAAGAGGCAGCCAGCTGGCGTTATCGTACGCGCCCAGGCAAAGGGCTGGATGGAGACGGAGCTTGTGGTGGACTGGCAAGTTGGTCAAGGTGGTGTGGGGCAGACGGCGTGGGGGACTCAGAAAGAAGAGGAATATTTTGATTCTGGATGCTTTCCGTGGACACTTGACTGAGCCAGTCAAAAAGTGAAAGAGTGATGATCACTAGGTGACCTAGTGATCATACCGGGCGGAATGACAAGCCAGCTGCGCAATCTGCGCAAGAGATACACAGAGTGGCTCCTGGCTGGTCATCACGCACTGACACCGTCTGGAAAAATCCAAAAGCCTGCAGTACGTTTGCTCTGTGAATGGATATTGCAAGCATGGGCTGACGTTTCCCCAGAAAGCATCATTAATGGGTTAAGAAATGCTGCGTATCAAATGCCATGGATGGCAGCGAGGATGACGTGATGTGGGAGGAGACGGGGAAGCGGACAACGTGAGTGACGATAGCGGGAGTGAGAGGAACAACCCAGCGATGTAGAAGACGAGCTGAATGAGAAGACGTGATGTGACCAATAGACTGATGTTCTGAAATGTTCTACTGTTTCATTGCTCTACTGTTTTATTGCGCTACCGTTTTATTGCACTACTGTTTTATTGCTATCTATCTAGCCTGTTTTGTTTTTGTTCGCCAAGTTAGGCAAATTTGAACACAATGTGTGATGTGTGTTATCATTATTTTCAAATAAAATTATTTTCTTTCAAAAAAAAAATATTTGGTCTTCAAATTTTTTTTTCTCCAAAAATGAGTCTTGAAAAACAGGGGTCGTCTTATATTCGGGTCAATACGGTATATAGGGCTGTTTATAGTATAGAGAATAGTATATGGTAGGTAGTATATAGTGCTGTTTATAGTATAGATAATAGTATATGGTAGGTAGTATATATGGCTGTTTATAGTATAGATAATAGTATATGGTAGGTAGTATATAGTGCTGTTTATAGTATAGATAATAGTATATGGTAGGTAGTATATAGTGCTGTTTATAGTATAGAGAATAGTATATGGTAGGTAGTATATATGGCTGTTTATAGTATAGAGAATAGTATATGGTAGGTAGTATATAGTGCTGTTTATAGTATAGAGAATAGTATATGGTAGGTAGTATATAGTGTTGTATAAAGTAGGTAGTATATCGTGTTGTTTATAGTATATTTTAGTATTGCATAGTTAGTATAGCATAGTATTGTTGTTGAATTTCATACTGCAGGAGGGAATGGGGAGTAAGTAAATAAAATAAAAAGTAAAAAAATAAGTAAGTAAACTTAAAGGACATTTGACCTAATTTAGGCATCTTTTTAGAAACAACATGATAAATCCTTCACAGGTGCTGTAAGTACGATTTAAGAGCTATACTTTGTTAGAAATGTGTTTTATATATATATATATATATATATATATATACACAGTACCAATCAAAAGTTTGGACACACCTTCTCATTCAATGTTTTTTTATAATTTTAATCATTTTCTACATTGTAGATTAATACTGAAGACATCAAAACTATGAAAGAACACGGTACATGGAATTATGAAGTAAACTAAAAAGTGTTGAACAAACCAGAATATGTTTTATATTTTACATTCTTTAAGGTAGCCCCTTTTTGCTTTGATGACAGCTTTCTGACAGCTTTTTGACAGCTCTCAATATATAGTTTTATTTATATATATATATATATATATATGTGTGTTAAAAGGGTCATAGTCATCGGTCAGCTATTGGTGTGTGAAATGCCCTAGGAATATCTGCTCCGCCCTGCCTTCACTCATTGGTTCGGGGAATTGATCTTGCCTCTTCTGGTCTTTCTCTGTACAATGCCCAAAATCTAACCTACAGCACTTTCAATCAACAACAAACAATATTTGCTGTTTTAGTAATCAGAGTTAACTATTGTATTTGTTTACCTAGACTAACCTAATTAGAGTGCCTTTGAGTGTCTTTACGTCCGCATGAGTGAGTTTTGGTTATGGTGTGGTTTTTGTTTCCAATAGATCAACATGTACCTGCTGTCCAGGATTCTTTTTGCCCTGGCCCGCCTGTCGGTGGAGAAGGGTTACCTCCCCCAGCCCAAGAGGGACCCCTTTCCCCTGTTCGCCACCCTGGTCTGGGGCACGGTCCTGTGGCTCTTTGAGACGTACCCCCACACGCTGCAGCCTTCCCTGCAGTCCTCCATGGACTACCTGTACCACGACAGCAACGTGTGGCACGACATCTCCGACTTCCTGGTCCACAACAAGCCCAGGACTCTCAAGTGAACTGGGTTGTGTGTGCGTACACGGTGCACGGTTCTCTCTTTAGTGAAGCCACACAGAATAGCTACTGCTGTGCGATGTTGTGAACAGTGGAAGTGGCCTTGTTTGCAAACATTGTGCCCTTCAACACATCGCTGCTGTTGCCTGCAGCCTATTTGTTAGTTTGTTTGTTTGAGGATAATCCTGATCGTTAATAACATTGTAACTTGTGAAAAGCAGTCTTGCAGGGGAATTTTAACCGTATTACAAAGAGGTAGACCATGGGATTTGGTATAGACTTTACAGAAGAAGTTGTACATTGTAACCACCCTGTGGCATGTCTATTAACATCTAGGTGTGTTAAGTGTACACTTGAGGTGAAATAGTTTGAACGTTATGCATATTCCTCGTCACCAGCGGGGGGGGGGGGGGGTGGGGTGGTGTGTGTGTGTGTGTGTGTGTGTGTGTGTGTGTGTTATGAAATTCAGCGACATCTAGATGATATTTTGGCTAAAGCAGCGTCAATTCTCTAATTATTGTTTGAAGTTTAAAAATTGTGTTTCATGAATTTATGCATAGAGACCGGCTGAAGGTTCTAGGGGCTAATGAAATCATAGCTTGGCCATTGTTTATTTATTAATATTAAAAATTGTTTATGAAATTATTTGTTCTCAATCGAACATCACACCTTCTCTATAAAGAAAGGACTAATACTAAATGTAGCCAGAGCTCCACCCTGACTTTTCAACCAACAGAACAAACATTGTCAGCCAGTGACTGGAGGCCACTTGCCTTCCTCCCCTGAACAGGAATGTAAATCCACAACAAAAGACACAACACGGCAAGGACTCGCACGCTTTGTGCTTTGTTTGGAAACATGTCTCCAAGCATGTTTTTAGTGGAGAGAGAGTGGGTGTGTAGGGGGGGGCAGAGAGAGATAATGGCAATATAATTCAGAAATAATTTGCTCTGTGTGTCTATTCGTTTATGTGCAATTATTTTGTAACAAAAATGTCTGTCTAATACACTGGCACGTTCGTAACTCCAGTCTAGAGACTCTTAATGGCGCCCTCACACCACAGCGATCACCAGGTGCGGATGGTTGCGAATAAAAAATAGTGGTCATAAGTTCTGAACGCAACTAGTAGGTGTTATAGGTTTGAAGAATGCAACAAGCACGCAGGGGATCGCACACACACGCAGAGTAAGTTCGGACATGTTGAACATGTTCACTAATTCTCTGCGAATGCCTGCGATCAATTGATACGCAACAGGTACGCTACTCATAAGTTATGAACGCAGGTCCAAATTTGAGGTATCTGGCCAGGTTTTGGGGTCACTTTTATCCGATTTCGATGACCAAATCAGAAGGAAACACTGAATCGGCTCCGGTTTCATAGGTTTTTATCACGTGACCGATATTCTCAAATACCACGCAGGTCAAACGCAACTCGTAAGTTCTGCACGCAACCCACAGGTTGAATAGGTTACAAATTGACAAAATTGTTGCGTTTGGTGTTTCGTATACAAATATTCTTTACACGCAACTCATAGGTCTCAGCATACGCTATGGTGTGAGGGCACCATTAGATTCGCTTAGCCAATTAAGAATGCTTATCCTTCAGCCTTTAAGAGTTAAGAGCAATTATTTGAGTAAATAGTTGTAAATGCTGTAGTCGCCTTATAGTGAGTGAAATAACTGTTATAATAACTGTTGGGCCTTTAGATTTGAAGCTGCTAGCGAGTCATCACACCTCTCGAATCTGTCTATCTGTCTGTCTATCTGTCTATCTGTCTCTGCTGGAAACAATCGGTGGTTGGGCAAAATAAAGGTGTTTCACGTTTGTCATCGCATGTTATCATTTAATTATAAGTATCAGATGAAAACATACCGAAAGATCATATCCATGACCTCCGTCACTGTGCCTCTACAAAGGCCAACACTCCATCAAGATCGAGATCAAGATGTTTTTTTTATTTGTCATGTGTAACAAGTACAATGGAATGCTTGATACGACATTGAAACACTTCTCCACTAAGTGCTTATGGCCATCATTTTCAACCTAACCCTGCAGGCAAATCATGGGATAATTCCACCTAGCAACCCAGCGGCCTTTCTTAAGGCCCCGTTATAATGACCTTTAGGGTGAGTCGCTTTACTCACGTCTGAAACATGTGGGCTCGTGTAGGCAAAACGCTGCCAACTAAACTGAGAAGGCCCTTGTTGAAAGTTGGCGTCTGAATTGCGCAATGCTGTCAGTTGTACTGTGTGTGTGTGTGTGTGTGTGTGTGTGTGTGTGTGTGTGTGTGTGAGCATGTGTGTGTGAGCATGTGTGTGTGTGTGTGTTGTGGTGCCTCTGCCTGTGATGTTCTCACCCACGTCCACACAGTCATCAATAACTCGTTATTCCACTTTCTAGTGACGCCAAAACATTTTTCATTTTTTTCAATTGGGAGTGTTTAAATAGCTGCACAGATGGCAGTGGGTCATTCACACGCTGCAGTGAGCCTTCCAAAGAGAACCACAACAAATGACGGGTAAGGAAGGATTTAAATCAGAATTGATGTTTACGATCAATAGCCTACTTTTAATTTATATATATTTTTAATGTTATACCGAGTAGACTAGTTTTTTTTTCCTATTTAACCACTGTACATTGTATATTACTATGCACTTCACTGCACCATTTGCACTCTGGTTAGATGGTTGGTTACTTACTTTCACTGCAGTGTT
>CM051002.1:33969984-33977484 GCA_027704905.1 Muraenolepis orangiensis | reverse complement strand
GATGAATGGATTCCGCTCTGTTGTCATGACGTGTTTTCATAGCTCTTTTTTGTTGTCAGTCATGCGAGTGCTGGGCGTTCCGTGCCGCGTGGTCACAAACTACAACTCGGCTCATGACACCAACGGGAACCTGGTGATCGAGGAGTACTACAGCGAGACCGGGAAGAAACTGCCTCACAGCAAGGACAGCATCTGGTGAGCAGAGAACCATCAGCGGGCCTACACATCCGCACACCATGACACTGAGATCATTGACTACGTTCAGACAGTTTGATGTGGCGTGCAACAATTCAAGTGCACGCCACTCATCTGTCTCGAGAGACTAGTTATTGATTATAGGTGATTGATTGATTGATTGATTGATTATTGGTATTGTGCTGGGTTGCAGGAACTTCCACGTGTGGGTGGAGTGTTGGATGGCCAGGAAGGACCTGGGCTCCGGCCTGGGCGGCTGGCAGGTGCTGGACCCCACCCCCCAGGAGAGGAGCGCTGGTGGGTTTCAAAACACATTCCCACTACCCACTACCTACCTTCCTTTGTTCCTATGTTCCTTCGTCCCTTCCTTCCCCTCTTCCTCTCTCTACCTTTCTTTGTTTCTTTCCTCCCCCCCTCTTTTTCATTCTAGGTTTCTTTGTTTGTTTTCTTCCCTCCCTCCCTCCCTCCCTCCCTCTCCTTCTTTCCTCCCTCCTCCCCCCTTTTTCTTTCTTTTTTTCTTACTTTATTTCTCTCCTCCCTCCCTCCCTCCTTTTCCTCCCTCCCTCCCTCCCTTCCTCTCTCCCTCTATTTCTTTCCTCCCTCCCCCTCTTGCCTCCCTCTCTTTCTTTCCGTCCTCCCTCCTTCCCTCCCTACATCAATGAGACTTACTCTGAGCGTGTGTGTGTGTGTGCGTGTGCGTGTGTGTGTGTGTGTGTGTGTGTGTGTGTGTGTGTGTGTGCGTGTGTGTGTGTGTGTGTGTGTGTGTGTGTGTGTGTGCGTGTGTGTGTGTGTGTGTGTGTGTGTGTGTGTGTGTGTTCTCCATCAGGGGTGTTCTGTTGCGGCCCTGCCCCGGTCCGGGCCCTGCGGGACCAGCGCATCAAGCTGCCCTACGACATCCCCTTCGTGTACGCCGAGGTGAACGCGGCGGTGCACACGGTGGTGCTGAGGCAGGGCCAGGTGGTCTGCTCCAGCCTGGACAACAAGAAGGTGGGCAGCCTCATCTGCACCAAGGCGGTGGGCCACTCCCGGCCCTGCAACATCACGGCCGACTACAAGCACGTCACAAGTAAGCACTGAGCCCTCCGGTCTTCTGGGTGTTATGTGTTTGTGTCTGTGTGTGTGTGTGTGTGTGTGTGTGGGGGGGGGGTGGAGGTCTGTGTGTGTGTGTGTGTGTGTGTGGGGGGGGGGGGGAGGTCTGTGTGTGTGTGTGTGTGTGTGTGTGTGTGTGTGTGTGTGTGTGTGTGTGTGTGTGTGTGTGTGTGTGTGTGTGAGTGTGAATGTGTGTGTGTGTGTGTGTGTGTGGGGGGGGGGGGGGGGTGGAGGTCTGTGTGTGTGTGTGTGTGTGGGGGGGGGGGGGGGGTGGAGGTCTGTGTGTGTGTGTGTGTGTGTGGGGGGGGGGGGGGGGGAGAGGGGGGGAGGTCTGTGTCTCTGTCTTTCCTTTCTTTGTTCCTCCCTTCCTTATTTCTTTCCTTCTTTGTATTTTGTGTTTGTGTGCTGACCGCTAGATTCTGAACTGTTAACGCGTGACGTCTGAATGATGACCAACCTGTAGTGTGATGATGACCAACCTGTAGTGTGATGATGACCAACCTGTAGTGTGATGATGACCAACCTGTAGTGTGATGATGACCAACCTGTAGTGTGATGATGACCAACCTGTAGTGTGATGATGACCAACCTGTAGTGTGATGATGACCAACCTGTAGTGTGATGATGACCAACCTGTAGTGTGATGATGACCAACCTGTAGTGTGATGATGACCAACCTGTAGTGTGATGATGACCAACCTGTAGTGTGATGATGACCAACCTGTAGTGTGATGATGACCAACCTGTAGTGTGATGATGACCAACCTGTAGTGTGATGATGACACCTGTAGTGTTTATAATGCATTAACTTCTCAATGCATGCAAAAAAGAAAGATGAAATGTGGTTTCATGGAGCTGTGGTGTGTTTACCATCCAGGCCCTAAGTCAACACTGAGGTCCAGGAGCCCGACTGGATCAGACCGCTCGGTGTCCTGCGGTAAGACACACCTCATTATATATATATATATACTATATATATATTTGGTATATGGGTTATTATTATCGTATTGGCAGGTTTTATATGACCACGTTCTGGTGTTATGCTCTGCAGGTTCGTCCTCTGGCATGTCTGTCACTTTAACCCTGGACAAAGCCCCGGTCGCCGGGGTGCCCATCGTCTTCACGGTAACGGTAACCAATACGGAGTCGGTTGCCAAGGTGATCAAGGAGCATCTCAATGCCCAGGCCAAGAAATACAACAACAGTCCCTCTGATACCTTCTGGGAGGCCCACAGCATCGTGAACCTGGCTCCACGGGAGGGTAAATTCATCTCACTCAAATCCTTATCTAAATTATAATATAAAACATTTTCAACATTTATGCTGGCATACATATACAAGATCACCCTTTTGAATTCATAGAATATAGAACTCGGAGAAGACTTTTATTAGTTTGCTTTAAAAGAGGATACATCAATTTATGAATGTACATTTGAGGTATGGTTAAACATTGTTGAAGTTACATGCATTTATGCTGGAGATTAATATCTGCCATAACTTGATCTATATTCAATGATCTGTGATCTGTGTGTTCAATAATCTGTATTAGTACGAGCAGAAGAAGTGCTTTAAATGAGATGCCACATACTAAACATGCCATCTGCATCAAAGTGTTCATGAAGGTCTCTCTGCTTGTCTCTCTTTCTCTCCAGTCAAAGTGGTCCATCACCAGATCTCTCCGGCCCAGTATGAGGACGTGGTGGGGGAGGACCTGGTCAACCTGGCAGTGGTCCTGGAGGATCTGTCCAATCAGCAGCGAGTCCTGGCCACAGAGGAGTTCAACATCGAGAGCCCACAGCTCCATATAGAGGTACCACAGACAGGCTTCCACTAGGAGTGTGGACCCAAAGATAATTGGATATAAATAGATTAAATACATATATTATGATTGCATCCGATTTGACGATTATACAAATCAATTTGGCTAATAAAATATGTAGTATATTGGTTTCAATATATACATATGATGTCATGTCACCGAGGTCTACATCTGTTTACTGTTATTATTGTGATTATTATGATTTTTATTATTATTATTATGGTATAATAATATCTGAGGGAGTTGGGGTTTAATGAATCCCTTATAAGGATCGAGGGAAAACTCCCGCTAATCAGTCAATAAAATAGCTCTTAAACTCAAAGATCGAAAATCAATCATTTTTTGATGTAGTTTTTGTCTCCTCGTGTCTCTCTAGATTACGGACAAGGATGGTGTGAAGCCGGGCGTCCAGCACGCGGCTCTGGTGTCGTTCACTAACCCCTTCTCCGTACCCGTCAGCGGCGTGCTGACCGTCCGCGCCACCGGACTCATCCAGGGCAAGATGGAGTTCAGGTGAGACGCAGCGCTGACCTTTGTTCTGTCTAACGAGTCGTCATGTTTTTCGAAGATCACAATTATGTGATTATGGGTGGAGGAGGAGAATGGGTGGAGGAGGAGAATGGGTGGAGGAGGAGAATGGGTGGAGGAGGAGAACGGGTGGAGGAGGAGAACGGGTGGAGGAATGTTTGATTCAAGGCGTGGCAGTGGGCCTAACGTACACAAGAAGGCCGTCATTGACTCAGATTAGGACACATAATGACTCATCCAGATTAAGGATTTAATGGGCTGCTATCCAACCTAGTGTGAACCTAAAGAGAGCTAGTTCTTCATGTTGTGGTGACAGACAGAAAGGCGTCCATTCGCTTTGTGTGAGGGCTTAGTCTCGGTCTCAAAGGAATTTCATTTGTTGTATTTGAATCGCTCACAAACTTCGTATTGCTGACGCGGAAGAAATGCATTGTTAGTCTATAATTAATCATGCGTGATTAATTATGAAAAACACACACACGTATAGGCCGACTGTGAATAACTGCCTGTCTTTGTTGTACTGTAGTGTGAATGTGAATCTGGAGAATTGAATCCTCTTTCTTGGTCCCATGTAAACACACAGTGAGATGTGTTTCTCTTCATTTAACCCATCCTATTGTAGTAGCAGTGGGCAGCCATTGTATATACAGCTCCAAGGTGCAGTGTAGGGGTCAGTATGGTTAAGTCACCTAAGAAATATATTGACTAAGATTGCAGTCATCAACAAGGCCTTGGTGTACTAGCGGTTAAGCTGTTGGACTCTGTAAGAGGCTTTGGATGTCCTAAATCAAAGGTTTTCAACCTGTGGGTCGGGACACATAAAGGGACCAAGTGGGTCGGTTTCATCATTAGTATGTTTGAAGACATAGTTATGTTCAGCAATATATATAAATATAAATACATGTGAATCAACTCACTTTATTGACATGATAATGACAATTTCGAAATATATGGTGGGATCTGATCAGAAAAAATAAATGACTAAAGATGTCTTGTGGCTCTCTCTCCTTGCAGAATGCACACTCTGCCACCAGGGGGCAGAGTGCAGCAGCCGGTGAACTTTATGCCTAAGAAGGCAGGAAACAGGATGCTGCAGGCAAGCCTCCGCCTCACCAACAAGGCCATCGTCAGAGGCTACCAGATGGTCACCGTCCAGTGGAATTGACAGGAAAAGTTGACTGATGTTGTCTTTTTGAGTATTCTTTTTGTTGGTGTAAACAAATGTGTATTAACAAGTGTATATTAGGAGATTCCTCTCATGTGAAAACATACTGCAAAATCTACTGCTGAACCACAAGACAATTACCACTTGTTAGTGGACATATTTTCTATCTGTGACTAATTGTTATTTTTGTAGGCGTATATTTATTTTAATATGATCTATTATCTATTATCTAATATCTATTTTTTACTAAGCCATGTTTTCTGCTACTTGATAAGGTGCAATGCATTGTAATAATAACAGTCTTTTTTATATACTTTATATATAATTAACTTTATATATACCAGTATTGTTGCTTAAATGCTTTTAAAGTACAGTGAATTAAGTAAACTTCCTTTCCAGCAGAGGGAGACCTTGCCCACGTTACTCTTGCTCATGTGTCAAGACAATCTCCTGTCTCAATAAATAACTGTATATAATTATATTATTATTATTGACTCTTCGTCCACAATCAAATCAATCAATTAATTAATCTCACACAATGGAACACTTTCTATATCAATGTGATGAAAGTATCCGTTTAAAAAAGAAACCCCCACAGGCAGAATTCTCAGAATGCATTTAATTTATATTTATTAATCTATTATTATAACTGTTCAACAAAAAAACTGTAAACACATGTAACAATAAAGCATTATATACAAACTGTAGCCCAACCGACGGCGGTAGTAGTGTGAGATGGCACATGCACAACCACACCAGACATCATGGGCCATCAAGTCAAAAAAACATACACAAAATGTACAACCCTTTATCACAAGCAGCCATCCAAGCCCCCGTACAGCATCTACAAGACATTGTGTTTGATTTAAGTTTAAAAGGCTTTTGTTTCTCCTCTCTGATATTTTGCTGCCCAAAAACAACCCCTCCTCCTGTAGGATTCCACTAATTAATAAATAGCTTACATTTTAAATGTAACGTATGATCTATGTTTTTAAAGGCTCCAACTATATAGGTCAATGTTATGTATCTATAGCCTATACAACGTTAAAGTGATTCTAGAATATAGTGAAGGTGGGGGGGGGGGTGCGGGGGGGATATCAGTTATCAAAATAATCGTAGGACGTTGAACCTTCACGTTTTCTTCTTCTTCTTCTCTCTGTAAAGTTGGGGTTTATTTACTGACCAAAAATACTTTATTCTCCCACCAGAAGTTCTCCCCAGAGACGAGGTGAGACAGGGTTCCTAGCAGGGGGGGGGGGGACATTAGATTCTGTGTCGTGCTGCAGATTGTTCCTTTCAGTGCAACACCCTTTAGTCTGTACAGAAAGTGGGCGCCACTCATTAACCTTTTTTTAATTAAAACAATGAAAAGAAAATAAAGAAAAAAGAAGAAAAAGTTTTCCAGTAATAAACAGCGCTCCCGGTGGTTAGATGGTGTGACATTGGTCCCTTATTTCAAAAAGAAACATCAAAAAACAAATGTTGTCTTTCAACAACCAAAATCCCCTCACACGTGTCCTTTTGGCTTAAGTTGTCCGCTCCATCCTAGCATGAAGACCACCATGGGGAGTGGAGGAGGGGGAAAAGAAAGTTAAAGCACGCAGCTGCTTTCATCAGTGTCTTCTTGGATCCATTTCACTCAGTCGCTTGGGCCTTTAACGCGTGTGTGAAGCGGGGTGGTGGCCAGCGGGGGTCTCCTGACCCCTAGAGGTAGTCCAGCTCCAGTGCATGGCTGAGCGCCTCCAGGTCCGCTCGACAGGACACCCTCCAGAAAGGCATGTTCTTCTGAACACGGCCGAAGGAACAACATTGGGATATTAGATCGATTTGAATTAATATTTAAATGACATTCAGGAATTTATTCAAATCCCCCAAAAAAATGTTACCCCCAAATATGTTTGATTTGTGACCCCCTTGAAATGCATCTACCTACTATGGAGGCACACAAAATATTGTCATCAACAATATTCTATTAACAAAACTCTATCTTGGCTATCAATATAGATTTTTTTAATTAGTTGAAAACAGCATTCCAGGCCAAGTGACGGTTATTGAAATCGCCTTATAGCAACGAATATTACTAATTTGCATTCTAGTTTGCATAAAACATTAGACGCTATGTAGATAGCAGTACATGAGACTCTGAGCTCTGAAGCCAAGCAATCTCCATCATCGGTCGGCGTCATGATGACAGACGGAGGGTTTTACCTTCTTGGCCACCGTCTCCTCCTCCACGCCGTCGCCCACGACAACGTAAACGGCTCGCCGTCCGAACCGCTGGGAGACGCGTTCGAAACAACTCTCCTTCCCTGAGGAACACCGCATGTTGAAGGTGGACCAATATCACTTACCCATCAAACACTCACCACATGAGGGATGAATATACTTTATATTTATATTTATGACTATATATAATCATTTCAATTATAGAAATAAAAATAATAATTATCAGAATTATTATAATAATGTATAATCATAGTAATAATATTATTATTAATAATATTAATAATAATAATTATAATAATAATATTATTATATGAATATATATAATGAATTATTATATATAATCTATATATATAGATATATATCACAGCATTGTAAAATACTTCCTCATTGGTCAATAATGTTCTAATGTTGTGCACTATTTTTCACTAACTGACACTTCTGCTTTTTAACAGTTGCAAATGCAATGCACTACGAATAC
>CM051002.1:33942484-33947484 GCA_027704905.1 Muraenolepis orangiensis | reverse complement strand
TGTGGTTTACATGGATGTGTTATTAAAATGATTTTCATGGACGTCTTATTAAAATCTAAATTGCAGATGACAACCGAATGACACGTGAAGTACCGTAGACCAAGTCAACGGTTACAGTGCTTTCTTTGGAATGTAAAAAAAAACCACACATCACGTTTGGCACACATCCCACCTGACGTGACGAGACTTGACGTTGACGAGGTGATCGGCCAGGCGTGTGATTAGGATGATTTGATAGAAGGGGCCACAAGGAAGTGGAGAGAGAGGTCACTGAGAGGTCAACGCCAAGGCAACGTGCACGGCTAGTCTAAACAGGAAACAGGAAGAGGCACCGAGAGGCGGTCTTTTCCACCCGAGGATCTCACAGTCCCTCCAGGTGTCACCCAGGTCAAGGGTTTAAGATAACCACCAGTTGGGGAAACTAACCAAGTCATGCTATTCACAAACGGCTGTAAAACTATTAAAAAAATGAATAAACAAACACACACACATATAATTACTTTTTAAAGTTTTTCAGTTAATTAACTATATGTTGGGATTAGTAACTATCTTAAGTATACCGTTTTAGTCAAATGGAATTTGATGCAACCCAAGTGACCCTCCAGACAACAAGAGAAATCTATTAGGGGGACAAATAGTCATTATAAAGACATAATGTTGAACAAATACTTTCGTAACTTTTTAACTCGAGTATTAATCAAGCGCTGACTGGGTTGCCAGATGGTACAAGTTAAAATACACATGAATTTAACTTTACCAGGCCCCGAGGATACGTGTGGGAGTGCAGGGGAAAGTGATCTACAATGGGATCTACTCCACCATTTGTAGTCATCTGTGTTTCCTGATGAAGAGCGATAGCGTGAGCCTTTCATCGTACAAATGAGCCCGCTCAAGACCCAAGAGGAGTGTGTGTTCGCCTGGTGCTTTTCAACACTTTCTACCCTTCTCTCACTTTCACAATCTGTCTAACCCTATCTCTCACTGTCCCTTACTCTCTCTCTCTCTCTCTCTCTCTCTCGCTCTCTCTCTCTCTCTCTCTCTCTCTCTCTCTCTCTCTCTCTCTCTCTCTCTCTCTCTCTCTCTCTCTCTCTCTCTCGCTCTCTCTCTCTCTCGCTCTCTCTCACTCTCTCTGCCGCTGGGCAATTCCAATCTGGCTATGCTGGAGCTAAACGCTTCACCTCCGACCTCGCTGACAACACAGTGACAGAGACAGACGACAGTCATGAAACATATGGGGGGGGGTGGGGGGGGGTCAGGGCGGTTGACAGATGGGTCGAGATGGAGAGGGGGCAGCACTCAGAGAAAGAAAGAAAAAGAAAAAGAAAAAAAGTCACATTTGATTGAAAATACTGGCGAGCGCTTGAGAGCAGTTCCGATTGTTTTGTTCCCCTGACAGGCGAGGATACCTCGCCTCAGGTCCCCGCGTGGGTCCAGGTTATTGTGCCGTACAGTGGCTATGAGTGGTGTTAATGAGGAGAGAGAGAGAGAGAGAGAGAGAGAGAGGAGAGAGAGAGAGAGAGAGAGAGAGAGGAGAGAGAGGGAGACACATCACTCACTCTCCACCGGCCTCTTCAGCTGTTGCCGGCTGCTGCACTTGAGAGACTTCTCTTCCGAACCCCCTGGTGTTGTTTTAGCCAATGACTGTACGTATTCCGCGGCCTCGTAAAACACTAGGTAATGGTACGCGTCTGTCTCCGTTATGCCCCAAAGCAAACACCAATAAGAGAGGGGGGGAGAGGGGTGGGTGGTTGTAAACGTGACACTGATGTATGATGATAATAGACAAGTATTCATTAGTTTATGTAGAGAGAGAGCCAGAGAGAGAGAGAGGGAGAGAGAGAGAGAGAGAGAGAGAGAGAGAGAGAGAGAGAGAGAGAGAGAGAAGAGAGAGAGAGAGAGAGAGAGAGAGAGAGAGAGAGAGGAATCTTCATTCATGTTCCTGTGTTTGTGCCTCGGAAGTAATATTCTGATTGCTTCGGGTAAAGCTTCAGCGTTCGTTCACCTTCCGTTTGACTCACTTACACATTCAATGGGAGAATGGGATGGTTGTACATCCGCAGGTCAACATTCAACCACTACAAAAACAAACAAAACAAAACAAACAAAAAATATATGTATATATATATATATATATATCTGTGGAGGTGGATTTTACTGATCTGTCATCTTACGAGGTCTCTCCCTGCTTCCTGCAGGGAAGTGGGTCATGTTTGCCCTCTGGCCGTTCTCTGTGCTGTGAGGATGAGGAGGAGAACAGTGATCCCACAGCACAGAGGAACGCACTCAGCAGTACTGAGGGAGAGGAAGATGGATGGGAAAACAAGAGACCCTCCAAGGCACACACACACACATATACACATATACACATATACAAATACACACACACACCATACAGAAACATGCAAAAGCGCTCGTACAAGTACAAAAAAGCAAACACACACACACACACACACATACCCCCACGCCGACAGACAGACAGACGCACGCTGTCTGTGGTCAGGCGGTGGGCGGGGCGTCCTGCAGAGGGTCAGTGCTGGGCGGGGGAGGGAGCAAAGGTCCATGGGAAACCACGGGACACGAGAGAGGAAAGAAGGAGCAGAACCGGTGGAGATGTGGACGTCGGTAACCCAAGCTAAAACAAACCTCGGCGGGGCCACAGGGGCCACCGAGGCAAAGCCCACCAGCTCCACCTGGGGTCCCGGGGTGGACCCAGTATCACTTTCTCCGCGTCTGCGTCACACACACAACAGGGTTGTTTTGGCGTTTTCCCCGGCGCTGCTGGAAAGGTTATGAGATAGTTTCACTATCTGGTTATGCCCGCGGCCCACCAGGGTTGAGCAGAGCGTGAGGACAAGAGGCCCGCTCTGAAGACCATAACCCATACCTAGGCACCCACCCTCACCTCTCGGAAAACAAACACCGGTTGTGTTGACGTTTTGTGTTATCAATCACAGTCATTGTTACATGAGTGTAACACCTTCCACAGCGATGTGTTTATTTGAGGTATTTATCAACGTTCTCATCATGGACCTGCCTGTCCTCTCACACATGTCAAGGGATTCGTGAGGGCATCTCCTTCATCCACAAATGATACCAACAACTTTTATTTAGTGTATAATATTGAAACTATTTATTGTACAGAAATTGACCCCTTTTGATAGCGGCGTCATCGTAGCACAAGCACATGTGTCCCTGGTAACACTAATTATAGGTCTGCTATGTGTTGTGTACCAGGACAGGGCTTATCCCCGTGCCCTGGTTCATAAAACAAGCAGACCCGTCGATAGTGTTATGAGCGACAGCAAACTGTTTTTATGTTGTCATCAGGGCAGTAGAGAGTGGAAGCAATTCATGAGAAGAACAGAACAGAAACAGCAGTTTGTATCCGCGTTAGCATGACTTTTAATGTCCTCACAAGTGTGTGTGTGTCTAGCGTGTGTGTGTGTGTGTGTGTGTCTATGTGTGTGTGTGTGTGTGTGTGTCTATGTGTGTGTGTGTGTGTGTCTGTGCTGTGCCATCTGTATCCATGTGGTGGCAACAAGGCAGTGGGTATTTCCCCCTCCTCACTGTTTGACCTCTCCTCCAAACACGCTGGCTCTCAGCCAGCAGCTGAACATGGGGACACGCTTGACAAACCGCTCTCCAACAGAGACATATGGAGCCTCCCCACCCCCCCCACCCCTCCAACTCGCACTGTCTGCCAATAAGTGCCTGGGGGGGGGGGGGGGGGGGGGGGTTGGGGTGGTGTCACTGATGGGTATGTGTGTGTGTGAGTGAGTGAGTACCTTACAAAGGCCCCATATTTAGGTTTCTATGTCCCCTGTTAGAGCCTCACTGGAAGGAGGTGGTGGTGTGATGGGGGGGTGGGGGATCTGGGGGGGGCCATCTGCCAGCGGCCGTGCCCTCTGTGGCCCTGGGACCGGCCCTGGCTGACTGACGAGCCCTGGGCACACGGCGGGACGGACGGCTTACTGCACATCAAAGGGGCTGATGATGTTGGTGCTGAGGCTGATGACTCCTAACATGGCCGTTTACCTTCCATATGCCTGATCAGACTGACCTATTATCCACCGTGTGCCAGATGTAAACATAAGGCTATTACTAATACTACTAATACGATATATAGAGCAGAGGCGTTAACACTGCCCGGGTGGGAGGTTTGATTCCCTCTGACGCCATCCTGTATCCGAGAACGGACGCACTTGCGGTGCTATTGTAATACGCGATGTTCCGATTGATCCTCCGCCCATCATTATCGGCCGATATTCACTCTAAACCGATCGATCGGAGCACTCAAAAAACGTCCGATCAGAAGAGCCGATCAGAAGACGCGACATATGATGAGACTTTTCACGGGGTGCCGCAAAACGTAAATACAGATGGATCATATCGGGCTCCTGGATGATCCACAGATGCTTTATCTCCTCGCTTCACATTTCCGCTTTCAATAATCACCACAGATCAAATGAGATGTACCTTTATTTGCACTACACTTATTGTATTCTGTATTTTATTGGTATTTATTACAATAGATATTAGTATAATTTTTGTTTTAATATAGTATATTTTCCACTTCTTGTTTATTGTAATTTATTGTAATTTTATAATTCTAATTGTGTTTTAGATAAGTCCCTTCGTTTTTATAACTGAATAAGTGTTTGTTTGCTATTTGTATAAGCTGCTGGAAGACTAAATTTCCCTCGGGATTAATAAAGTATCTATCTATCTATCATCTATCATCTATCTACTGGGTCTGAACTGCTGGGAAGAACCAACATGGAGGAGTTTACACTGTCTACCTTTCTGTTTTTAGAACACACACACAAACACAAACACACACCCTGTGACAAACCCAATTAACTATGAATCTATTTGTTGCATTAATTAGTCCACACCCTTTAAACCTCTGAATAAACAATTGTTGGGACTAAGAATAGCCCTATGGGACGGAAGGCTTACTCAGGATATGGAGGCCTGTTAGGTCAACATAGGACAACACC
>CM051002.1:33934984-33937484 GCA_027704905.1 Muraenolepis orangiensis | reverse complement strand
GACAAAGATGGAAAGGAAATGAAAGAGAGAGTGGGGGGGGGGGGGGCCAGAAGGATGGACTCATACTCGCTACACAAAGGGTTTAAAAGCTGGGCGTGAAAAAACCTGGTGCTGATAAAAGTCAGGAAGAGCAGAGCTTCCTATGAAAATATTTATCATTCCACCAGCTTTCTGGCTTTGGAATTAATTTGTGTTTTCTTAAGAGGGGGGTGCCTCGCTGCAGGATGGGGGATTCATCCACGGCTTTGGGGTTTTTCGGGACCGCCGCTTATTCACAATCTATTAGAGGCGGTAATAGAAACCGTGGCTGGGGGGGGGGGGGGGGGGGGGGGCGAAATGAGGCCTAATGTTATTAAGAGCCCGAGCACCGTGTTAAATCAAACACGCCTGAGCTACACACACACACACACACACACACACACACACACACAGGGCCCACCCCTCTACACCCAACCCAAGCCAACCACCTAACCCACGGTGCACCAACCACCGCTCCCTCAATGTTATTAGTGGAAGTCAGATCCCAGGTCTACAGGCTACACACACACCAGGGATGGAGATAGACCCTTCTGGGCAGTTTTCATTTGATATAGCAGCTGCTGTCTCAGCCAATGAACAAAGGGTTGGTTTGTTGACATTCACTATTGGCATTATGTGTAGAGAACATTTTATTTTTAAAGGGTCCAGATTTTATATTCGATTTTTTTTACATGTTTCAACTGTATTTCTGAATGGAGTTATGAGCCAAAGGGGTGACACAATCACATGCTCCCTCTCTGAGGGAATGAGGCTTTCTCCAGTCAGATATATTTAACAGATTATTATATCTTATTAAACTAAATAGAACGCCTGACTAACGTGTGTTAGTTGATCTTGAACCATATTTTCACATAGGCTATATCATATTATTATATTAGAAAATAATTCAAAAACATTGAAAAAACATTATGAGAACGTGAATAATATGATTATTACACATTAAGTACAGACAGCTGTGAACGATACACACAGGTGTGCCCTTACATATATATATATATATATATATATATATATATATATATATATATATATATATATATATATGCTACTTCTATTTCTGTTTCTATATTTTTTCTTTCTTTTCACATTTTTTTGGGGTATTTTTGATTCAAACATGAGGCCATAATGACGCAGGATGTGTTTAAATGTGATATGAATGGCTGGAATAACATTGGAGTCAGTTTCCAGGCTGGACATAAGAAGGGGTCCTTGAAAATATGAATACCGGCTTTGAAAAATGCTTAGCCCTGCAGGTTCCTTCAAACGACCCAATTAGGTCCCTCACTGCAGGGGTCCCTGATTGGTGTAATATGTTCTACTTAAAGCAGAGTGTGGAACACATGTGGAACCACCACCAAGAATAACAAGAGGAACCGAACTCAGAGAAGGTCCATCATCTAGGCCAAAGGTAGGCCCATACGAGGCCTAGATAGTTTGACAGGGTTTATTTGAGCAAATTAAAGTTCCTCATTCGTTTTTGGATAAATTAATAAAATGTTGTTGTATTTTAAAACTCAATTGGTCTCAATCAAACTGGCCAGGCAGCTGATAGTAATTCTTAAAATATATCCTTACATGAGACAATGATTGTCATGACATGATACTTCACGGTAATAAGTGCCATTATCTGTACGGTACTGTTTATTAATGTCACATAAAATGTAGAATAACGAAAGCACTTCGTAATGATTACCTTCTGGGTGTCGGCTATTCTGTTATTCTGACTTACAATTATACAATATTCATATATATATATATTTATTTATGGGCTTGTTTATTTTATTTTTTTTACAGAAAGCCATTTTATAAGGGATTTGATAGGCTGCAGACAAATAATGCAGATAAATAATATTATTATTTTAAAACGTTTATGCAACGTCGATCAACTTTAATGTATTTCAAATGCGGTCCATGACAGTTTGTTAAACTGAAACCTTATAGCCTTTAGCCTACTTCGTCGTGTTTTAAATTGGAATACTCACTGAAATATGCTTCTGTCTGATCTTATCTAATAGTAAAGACCAATAGTTTGAAACTACGTGTGGACACTATGGACTATGGACACTATGGACACTCACACACACACACACACACACACACACACACACACACACACACACACACACACACACACACACACACACACACACAGAGAACTTTGAGCGACGCGCTCATCCACACAGGCAATAGAGACGCGTTTTAAAGGGTTACTCACCATTCTTCTTCTTCTTATTAGTGTTGTTGGTTGAAATGGAAAGCATGAACAATCCTCTCGTCTCCTCATGCCAAACGCAGTCGACCGTCCGTCCGTCCGCTCGGAGTGTCCCAGTCCCCGCAGGATGGATGGATGAAGCTACACTACAGCGTGTATCTTATCTGATCACAACTTATCACCTCGGAGGAGGAACCTCGTAGACGACCCCAACCTCTCACGGCTCTTCGTGTGTGTGCGTGTGTGTGT
>CM051002.1:33922484-33927484 GCA_027704905.1 Muraenolepis orangiensis | reverse complement strand
AACAACAACTAAACTAAACTAAACTAAACTAGTATAAACAAAATATAACTAAATTAAATCTAAATTTACATTTAGTTTTTCGAAATGAAATCTAAATGTAAATCTAAATGTATTGACAGAAAGTTGAGCTGTAGTCCACAAACAGCATTCGCACATAACAGTTCTTTCCCTCCAGGAGGGAATGGGTACTGTGGAGGGCCATGGCAACTGCGTCGTCCGTGGATCTGTTTTGACGATATGCAAATTGCCATGGGTCCAGCGTGGCAGGTAACACGGAGCAAATAAAGTCCTTGACCAACCTCTCAAAGCATTTGCTGACAATCGAGGTGAAGGCTACAGGTCTATAGTCATTCAGGCATGTTACCTTGGGTTGTTTAGGGACAGGCACGATGGTGGACATCTTGAACACCACGGGAACAACAGCCTGGGACAGGGAGAGGTTGAAGATGTCTGCAAAGACTCCTGCCAACTGGTCTGCGCATGCTCTGAGGACGCAGCCCGGGATGTCGTCGGGGCCAGCCGCCTTACGGATGTTCAACCGCTTGAAGGTGCGGCGCACATCCGCCTCCGAGATGTTCAGCAGGCTGGTCTCCTCAGGCAGCGCTGACTTCGACGGGCTGCCGTTCACGTTGAACCGAGCAAGCACACATGCACACACACATACACATATACACACACATATTTACACATATACACATATACTCATGCACACGCTCATGCAAGCACACACCCACACACACACACAGACACACACACACAACCCATAACAACATAGTGTCATCCTATAGGGGCCTATGCATGAAGAAGTTAAAGGATTTTTTCACACGCAAACACACACACACACACACACACACACACACACACACACACATATATACTCATGAACATGCTCATGCAAGCATACACCCCCACACACACATACACACACACACATACACACAAGCACTCTCTCCCTATCTCTCTCTCACACATACACTTTCTCCCTCTTTACCCTCAGTCCCATAATCATTCCTTTCTGTGCTTTCCCATTTCCTATTCTCTCTCTCTCTCTCTCTCTCTCTCTCTCTCTCTCTCTCTCTCTCTCTCTCTCTCTCTCTCTCTCTCTCTCTCTCTCTCTCTCTCTCTCTCTCTCTCTCTTCTCTCTCTCTCTCTCTCTCTCTCTCTCTCTCTCTCCCTCTCTCTCTTTTGAAGGGCATAGGCGTGTCAAAAGTATAGTGTTTCTGAACTCTACATGGGCCTTGGAGAATTCCTCCGTGGAGCGGTTTCCCAACAACGCAGTCTATTGTCTGAGTTGGACAATGTGCCGTGTTGTGTCATATTGTGTGTTGTCGATGGTGACAGATGGATGACATAGCTTTCCAGTGATGCTGCACCCCTGGAAGGTGTGTGTGTGTGTGTGTGTGTGTGTGTGTGTGTGTATGCTAAAAAAATAAGTACAAAATGTATCAAATCTGAAAAATCCCAGTCAATTAATTAAAAAGTATTATTATGAACTCACTCCAGACTACAGCATTAAAATAATAATAGGACAGAAATTACAAATGTGCCTCCAAAATGTTATGTTGTGTTAATAACATCGATAAAAATGTCAACTCATAACCACCACCATGTTCCTTATCACAAAAAATGCTCTCACTGCCACTTATTCCTGCATCACTACAGGCCTCTGTAGCGGTACTGCCAAGGACTGGTTCTCTGGTGGTTCTCCTTCTTTATACGTGTTCTGCATTCGATATCTCACAAAGATTCAGTTTCCGCAAATATGCACCATTCAACAATACGGATCCACGAGGCCTGAGGCGGGTATTGTGAGGACATACAGGTTGATGCTTATACTTATACCGTCTTAATTACCGTGGCAAGCTAAAAAAACAAGCATAAATCACTGCCAAGCCCAATCATCAGGAATCTGCAGGACAGATATATATATCTGTATATATTTTAAATGCCCATTGTTTTGAAACAGCACCAACCAGCTCTCTGTGTCTCTACTCTGTCGACATTGTGGCGACATGGATGTTTGGGATTACCTCACAGTCAAATGTTTTACTTCAGATTGTAATATGCATGACAGAGTACTTACTCCACAGCATTCTGCTCATCAGAATAGAGGAACAAATCATGACACTAATATAATGATAATGACTAATAATTCCCCCGTGACAGTGAAACGGTTATAAATAAACCTTTTGTCTGGAGTTCACTGCCACATGGCTGCAGAGATATGTATGTGTCTCGTCTTGATGCTAATGATGAACGACTTATATTTGACCTCTCCGAGCGAACTGTATTTGATGTCTGTGTTGTGCGAGCTTCCCATGGCTGGGAGGGGATGTAGCAGTCATTACATGGCTATACGTGTGCAGGCCTGTGTGGGTGTGTGTGTGCCTGTGTGTATGTGTGTGTGTGCACCTGTGTGTGTGTGTGTGCGTGTGTGTGCCTGTGTGTATGTGTGTGTGTATGTGTTGGGGTTTTTTTGCCCTTCGACTGAAAGAAAAGCCACAGATTTAATAGGAGATAAGGGAGGCAAAGGGAAATGATTTGTCAAAAAGTAAAGCTGGAGATGATGAGTTGATATGAGACTGGGGGGGGGGGGGGGTGAGGGGGGGGGGTAAAGGGGGGGGGGTGTAATGATTCATGATGGGCCTGAGTCGTCAACCCAGACACATCTTAAATCTCACCTTCTCCACATCCTGGCTAGATCCAGAATGCCTTATGTTCTCTCTTTTTTGTGAATCGCGTGACTACGGGATGGATAGAGAATCAGTGCATGAAACAAATAAAACATTATTATCATCAAAATTATTCATCCAATCATTGATTCATCAATCCATTAATTCATTACTTCATCAATTCATCAATCCATCAATCCATCTACGGGATGGATCAAATATTCATCAATCCATCAATTCATCAATTCATCAATTCATCAATTCATCAATTCATCAATTCATCAATCCATCAATGGAAAGATTGATGCGTGTGATTGTGACAATGGGCGAGCGGAGGAGAGAGAGAGAGTGGAGCGTGCACATGGGTCTGTGCAGCAGAAGGGATGGTGTCTGGTTCCCGGGGAAAGGGAACGACCTCAGACCGTTCTGCTGAAGCCAGACTGACTGCCTCTCAATATGAAACAGATTTACAGAGAGAAAGACACTGGAAAACTGTGGAAAAACAGAGGATTATGGACTTCACTTCGCTTCTTTGACCGAGTCGTATTGTACCAAGGTCAAAGGGGAACAAAATGGCTGTCTGTGTGTCTCGGTGCTATGTAAAACACTTTAATTTCCTCTTTAAAATGCATAATATGTACAAATTCAGCATTTTCAAAGTTCATTTTTCATTGGGTATATTTAGAGATTTTAGTTTAGGAAGCCTTTTATTGCTTATAATAGTTTTTTTTACCAACAATCTGTTTCTGGAATATAATGCTACAATACCATACTATATACTAATACTACGCTATAATAGCTTCACACAAAAGTAACTGCAAAAAACACACACAACATACTAACCACCATAATTACAAAAGGGCTGAAAATTAAACATATTTCCAGTCATTTATTAAAAGCATGATATTGCGTTGAAGGAAGTTATGGCCGTCTGAAAATAGAAAAACATAAAATATGTTTTAATAGGATAATTGAAGAAGGCGGCAGCCGGCTGTTTGGCGTAACATAAAGAGACAACACCCTGTGTGTGTAGGCACTCTCTGGGTGTCGGAGCAGGGCTCGCAGCTCACTGCCAGATATGTGGAGTGGGTTCACGCGCCGCTACCAGACATGAAGAACACTCATGGGCCTCAACGTGCTTCAGTGGAACCCAAGAAACTTGCTGAAACAATGTTAGGTTTATGGTCCTCTCAAAGTGGAACGAGGGGAGACATCAGGCATGGTGTGTGTGTGTGTGTGTGTGTTATGATGCACATAACTTCATATATATATCATTTTTCAATTGTTGTTTTTAAGAGTGTCTTAATTAGATTAGATAAGATTAGATTAAAATGTATTGTCATTGCACAGCACAGCGAAAATAATTTGGCATTTAAACCAGTGCAAATGTTCCAGGTTCCAAAGTTCATGGTAATATGTAATGAACAGTGGTTAAAAAATATGTAAAAAGGTATATACTAGGTATAAAAACAGCTATAAAATAACTTAGTTAGAGTTGGTATGAGATATGTGCAGAATTATAGTTATATATATATATATACAGGTAAGTACCCAAGTATCAACAGGTAGTGAGCAGGGGTATGCAGTTATAAGTAACTTAAGTTATATAAGTATAACTAAGTAAGTATAAATAACTTTGTGTGCTTTACAATTTTGTTGTACTACTACTACAATGACAATAAAGGCATTCTGATTCAGATTCTGACTCAGTGTGTATGTTATCAAGTCAACAACATCCTAAATCCACACAGAATACAGGAAAATAAGGTAAAAAATAAATGATTGAAAACGATGGATGAATATTATATAAAGAATATCAACATGAAGCTAGACCGAGAGGAGAGGAGAGGAGAGGGGGATATCGTCACAGATCACCGTGGGACATGAATACTTTGAGTGAGCCCTTAAGTGTTATTCAGTCAATACGCTTGATCAACAACACATGTCTTAATGGATTATTAATAGCCGGGGTATAAAGGAGGACATCCTGCTGTCATCGGTTTACCAGTCAGCCGTGACAGAGTTGCGATTGATTTAGTTTAGAATAAAATGAGGCGTGGACTAGCCTAGCCGTCACCTTTGACCCCGGCCAAAGCTTTCACCAAGCCAAGTCATTGATCACCACTAATCAATTTTAAGAGTAAGACAATAAGGAACCAAATGGCCACACACACACACACACACACACACACACATGCGCGCACGTACCCACCCACGGACACGCACACGCACACACACACACACACACACACACACACACACACACACACACACACACACACACACACCAATGTATAATATAATATCCCTATAATCATCATAAATGTA
>CM051002.1:33907484-33917484 GCA_027704905.1 Muraenolepis orangiensis | reverse complement strand
CTCGTCTTTGTGCCATCGGTCTTCTGTTCAGCGCTTCACATGCATTAAGATGGATTTAGTTATGCTTCAATTAGGCTCAAACCGGAAAGGTCAATACCCCTAAAACAACTCTGACTAAAACTACTTCAAGATTCAAGATTCAAGATTTGTATTTGCCATTTGCAACACGAACAATGGAACGCTTACTTCCCATTGCCTCACGCAGTTGGAATTTCTAGAACACAATACCATAAACAATACTAGTAAACAAATAAATAAATGATAAACAATAAAAAATGTACATAAAAATAACAATAAAATGGGTGATGGATGATATGTACATGTGTGTTATATTGTGCAAAAAGCATTTCAAATGATTTGAAAGTACCAGTAGTGCAGCAGCATCCGATTTATTCATTAAAAGTTAAGTTCTTTGAATAACATTTTATATTGAAACACATTTTGAAATCTACTGCTGTGTGAAATGTGTGCTGAGCATTGTGGCAGCTGCAGGAGCCTTTGAGACTCATGACTCAGGCTTCATCACAGCAGACTATGAGAGAGAGGACAGTCTTTGAGACTCATGACTCAGGCTTCATCACAGCAGACTATGAGAGAGAGGACAGTCTTTGAGACTCATGACTCAGGCTTCATCACAGCAGACTATGAGAGAGAGGACAGTCTTTGAGACTCATGACTCAGGCTTCATCACAGCAGACTATGAGAGAGAGGACAGTCTTTGAGACTCATGACTCAGGCTTCATCACAGCAGACTATGAGAGAGAGGACAGTCTTTGAGACTCATGACTCAGGCTTCATCACAGCAGACTATGAGAGAGAGGACAGTCTTTGAGACTCATGACCCAGGCTTCATCACAGCAGACTATGAGAGAGAGGACAGTCTTTGAGACTCATGACTCAGGTTTCATCACAGCAGACTATGAGAGAGAGGACAGTCTTTGAGACTCATGACTCAGGCTTCATCACAGCAGACTATGAGAGAGAGGACAGTCTTTGAGACTCATGACCCAGGCTTCATCACAGCAGACTATGAGAGAGAGGACAGTCTTTGAGACTCATGACTCAGGCTTCATCACAGCAGACTATGAGAGAGAGGACAGTCTTTGAGACTCATGACTCAGGCTTCATCACAGCAGACTATGAGAGAGAGGACAGTCTTTGAGACTCATGACTCAGGCTTCATCACAGCAGACTATGAGAGAGAGGACAGTCTTTGAGACTCATGACTCAGGCTTCATCACAACAGACTATGAGAGAGAGGACAGTCTTTGAGACTCATGACTCAGGCTTCATCACAGCAGACTATGAGAGAGAGGACAGTCTTTGAGACTCATGACTCAGGCTTCATCACAGCAGACTATGAGAGAGAGGACAGTCTTTGAGACTCATGACTCAGGCTTCATCACAGCAGACTATGAGAGAGAGGACAGTCTTTGAGACTCATGACTCAGGCTTCATCACAGCAGACTATGAGAGAGAGGACAGTCTTTGAGACTCATGACTCAGGCTTCATCACAGCAGACTATGAGAGAGAGGACAGTCTTTGAGACTCATGACTCAGGCTTCATCACAGCAGACGAGAAGAGGGAGGACAGCATTTGCATCCTTTCTTGGCTGTGATCGCTGGAAGAAGCTCCAGTTTTTTCATGTGTTCGTAGCATGGCATGAACCATGGGGTGGTAATGTCCTCCGGCACGCACACGTAACGGCAGATGAGCACTTCATATATTGGTAGATGTGCCTTTAAAACAGCTGCTGACTCTCTCTCCCTCTCTCCCTCTCCCCCTGTCTGTCTGCCTCACTTTCTCTTTCTTTCTCTCCCTCTCTTCTCTCACTCTTTCTGTGTGTCTGCATGTCTTCTCACACTCTTTCTTCTCTTACTCTGTCTCTGTTTGTCTGTCTCTCTCTCTCTTGTTTTCTCTTTCTCTCTGCTCCTCTCTCTCTCTCTTTCTCTCTCTCGCTCTTTCACTATCTGTCTCTGTCTCTCTGTCTCTCTTTCTCTCTCTCTCTCTCTCTCTCTCTCTCTCTCTCTCTCTCTCTCTCTCTCTCTCTCTCTCTCTCTCTCTCTCTCTCTCTCTCTCTCTCTCTCTCTCTCTCTCTCTCTCTCTCCCTCTCTCTCTCTGCCTCTCACTCTCCCTCTCTCTCTCTGCCTCTCTCTCTCCCTCTCTCTCTCTGCCTCTCTCTCTCTCTCCCCCACCCTCACCCTCTCTATGTGATACTGCTGGGAAATCTGAGCCGTGCTATTGATCATTTCTCTGTGGCGGGTCATTAGCCCAGTGCCCTGATGCCTCTGCTCCACGCTTGATGACCGCCTACAAGAAAGGAAGAACAGACAGTGGGGGTGGTGCTGGGGGGGGTGGGGGGTGGGGGTGGTGCTGGGGGGTGGGGGTGGTGCTGGGGGGTGTGGGGGGGTGTGGGGGGTGGGGGTGGTGCTGGGGGGGGTGGGGGGGTGTGGGGGGTGGGGGTGGTGCTGGGGGGTGTGGGGGGGTGTGGGGGTGTGGGGGGTGGGGGTGGTGCTGGGGGGTGTGGGGGGGTGTGGGGGGTATGGTGATTGATAGACCAACGGACACAGACTAAATCTCGACCCCCACCCGAAAATAATGTCTTGGAGTGTTTCCAAGTGAGTTGATGTTCAGTCCTACTGCCCATCATCCCTGGAAAATCAGCATTGTGTTAAAACAATACAACATCTGGGGGAATTATGGGGGGGAAAAACTTTTTTATTTTCAAAAAAAGGTACATGGCCTACGTTAATAGGCCATGGGGAAAATGAGATTAGATTAGAATAGATTCAAATGTATTGTCATTGTACAGAAGTGTACGCTGTACACAAGTACAGTACAGAGAAAAGAAAGCAGAGTGCAAATGTAACAGTGAAGGGCATGGTCATGTGTCGTGTACAGAGGGTAAGAGGACGTATGTAACAGTGAAGGGCATGGTCATGTGTCGTGTACAGAGGGTAAGAGGACGTATGTAACAGTGAAGGGCATGGTCATGTGTCATGTACAGAGGGTAAGAGGACGTATGTAACAGTGAAGGGCATGGTCATGTGTCGTGTACAGAGGGTAAGAGGACGTATGTAACAGTGAAGGGCATGGTCATGTGTCGTGTACAGAGGGTAAGAGGACGTATGTAACAGTGAAGGGCATGGTCATGTGTCGTGTACAGAGGGTAAGAGGACGTATGTAACAGTGAAGGGCATGGTCATGTGTCGTGTACAGAGGGTAAGAGGACGTATGTAACAGTGAAGGGCATGGTCATGTGTCGTGTACAGAGGGTAAGAGGACGTATGTAACAGTGAAGGGCATGGTCATGTGTCGTGTACAGAGGGTAAGAGGACGTATGTAACAGTGAAGGGCATGGTCATGTGTCGTGTACAGAGGGTAAGAGGACGTATGTAACAGTGAAGGGCATGGTCATGTGTCGTGTACAGAGGGTAAGAGGACGTATGTAACAGTGAAGGGCATGGTCATGTGTCGTGTACAGAGGGTAAGAGGACGTATGTAACAGTGAAGGGCATGGTCATGTGTCGTGTACAGAGGGTAAGAGGACGTATGTAACAGTGAAGGGCATGGTCATGTGTCGTGTACAGAGGGTAAGAGGACGTATGTAACAGTGAAGGGCATGGTCATGTGTCGTGTACAGAGGGTAAGAGGACGTATGTAACAGTGAAGGGCATGGTCATGTGTCGTGTACAGAGGGTAAGAGGACGTATGTAACAGTGAAGGGCATGGTCATGTGTCGTGTACAGAGGGTAAGAGGACGTATGTAACAGTGAAGGGCATGGTCATGTGTCGTGTACAGAGGGTAAGAGGACGTATGTAACAGTGAAGGGCATGGTCATGTGTCGTGTACAGAGGGTAAGAGGACGTATGTAACAGTGAAGGGCATGGTCATGTGTCGTGTACAGAGGGTAAGAGGACGTATGTAACAGTGAAGGGCATGGTCATGTGTCGTGTACAGAGGGTAAGAGGACGTATGTAACAGTGAAGGGCATGGTCATGTGTCGTGTACAGAGGGTAAGAGGACGTATGTAACAGTGAAGGGCATGGTCATGTGTCGTGTACAGAGGGTAAGAGGACGTATGTAACAGTGAAGGGCATGGTCATGTGTCGTGTACAGAGGGTAAGAGGACGTATGTAACAGTGAAGGGCATGGTCATGTGTCGTGTACAGAGGGTAAGAGGACGTATGTAACAGTGAAGGGCATGGTCATGTGTCGTGTACAGAGGGTAAGAGGACGTATGTAACAGTGAAGGGCATGGTCATGTGTCGTGTACAGAGGGTAAGAGGACGTATGTAACAGTGAAGGGCATGGTCATGTGTCGTGTACAGAGGGTAAGAGGACGTATGTAACAGTGAAGGGCATGGTCATGTGTCGTGTACAGAGGGTAAGAGGACGTATGTAACAGTGAAGGGCATGGTCATGTGTCGTGTACAGAGGGTAAGAGGACGTATGTAACAGTGAAGGGCATGGTCATGTGTCGTGTACAGAGGGTAAGAGGACGTATGTAACAGTGAAGGGCATGGTCATGTGTCGTGTACAGAGGGTAAGAGGACGTATGTAACAGTGAAGGGCATGGTCATGTGTCGTGTACAGAGGGTAAGAGGACGTATGTAACAGTGAAGGGCATGGTCATGTGTCGTGTACAGAGGGTAAGAGGACGTATGTAACAGTGAAGGGCATGGTCATGTGTCGTGTACAGAGGGTAAGAGGACGTATGTAACAGTGAAGGGCATGGTCATGTGTCGTGTACAGAGGGTAAGAGGACGTATGTAACAGTGAAGGGCATGGTCATGTGTCGTGTACAGAGGGTAAGAGGACGTATGTAACAGTGAAGGGCATGGTCATGTGTCGTGTACAGAGGGTAAGAGGACGTATGTAACAGTGAAGGGCATGGTCATGTGTCGTGTACAGAGGGTAAGAGGACGTATGTAACAGTGAAGGGCATGGTCATGTGTCATGTACAGAGGGTAAGAGGACGTATGTAACAGTGAAGGGCATGGTCATGTGTCGTGTACAGAGGGTAAGAGGACGTATGTAACAGTGAAGGGCATGGTCATGTGTCGTGTACAGAGGGTAAGAGGACGTATGTAACAGTGAAGGGCATGGTCATGTGTCATGTACAGAGGGTAAGAGGACGTATGTAACAGTGAAGGGCATGGTCATGTGTCATGTACAGAGGGTAAGAGGACGTATGTAACAGTGAAGGGCATGGTCATGTGTCATGTACAGAGGGTAAGAGGACGTATGTAACAGTGAAGGGCATGGTCATGTGTCGTGTACAGAGGGTAAGAGGACGTATGTAACAGTGAAGGGCATGGTCATGTGTCGTGTACAGAGGGTAAGAGGACGTATGTAACAGTGAAGGGCATGGTCATGTGTCGTGTACAGAGGGTAAGAGGACGTATGTAACAGTGAAGGGCATGGTCATGTGTCGTGTACAGAGGGTAAGAGGACGTATGTAACAGTGAAGGGCATGGTCATGTGTCGTGTACAGAGGGTAAGAGGACGTATGTAACGGAACAACAGTCTAGTAAGTATACAAACAGGAAACAGGTATAACAACTCTACTAGGCATAAAGAAGTTGGTGTGTATGCAGTAGATTTTGTAGGTAAATATGTGAGATATGTGCAGATATATGTATATATATATATATATATATATATATATACAGGAAAGTACAAGTATCAACAGGTTGTGAGCAGGGGGTATGCAGTTATATCAACAGTTGTAGATACATATATATATATATATATATATATATATATATATATATATATATACAGCAAAGAAATATCTATATATAAAATATATTTTAAAAAAATGGGCTTCTGTGTGTCAGCGGGTGTTGACCTAGCTCCACCATTTCGCTCTCTCTGCACCAGCGAATGAAGCGCTCCGTTGTGGATGTGTATTTTCTCTCATACATTCATAATTACGCAGCCTCCCTGCATTTAACGCAATTATAATAATCTGTCTGCTGGACTCGGCCTAATCCAGCAGAACGGAGGGTGTGGAGTCAGACCTAAAGAAGAGAGGGGGGGGGGATGCTGAGGGAAAAATATGTGAAGCTCCTTTGGAGAAAGCACCTCTTAAGTTAAGAAAACATGAGGGCTGAGGAGAACCAGCTGTGACCACTGAAGGCTGGCATCCCAAGGATGAAAACACAGGCCCTTAATAATCAAATAATACCGCTGTGGAGTTCCTTGTGCAAAAAAAATAAAAATATTAAAATTATTCCTAAAAAAGAAGAAGAAAGAGAAGAAAAAGACGACCCTGGTGAGATAATTCTCTCAGTCGAGCGAGGGCCACTCCGGCTTTCCCAGAATGCACTTGTGACTGAAAAAGAAGAAGAAGAAGAAGAAGAAGTAGGAGAAGAAAGAGGAGGAGGAGGAGGAGGAGGAGGAGGAGGAGGAGGAGGAGGAGGAAGAGGAGAAGTAGAATAAGTAGTAGAAGTAGAAGGACGAGGAGGAGAAGGAGAAGGAGGAAGAGAGAGGGAGAGAGAGGGAGGGCTGGCAGCGGGAGCAGGAAAAGATCCTGCCGTGATTCTGTGATGCCACACATGGGCCCTGACCACAGAAGAAGAGAACTTGGCATGTGGGCTTGTTCCTGCTCCCCGGTGCCTCTGGTACACGTGGGCTGTGGGCTGTGCCATGTTAACGTTGGAACGCCACCACCGCTGTTGGACTCCACTCAATGCTTCAGCCACCGTGCTCCAGCACGGAGAGGAGAAGGGAGCTCACCGCTGTGTGTGTGTGTGTGTGTGTGTGTGCTTGCACATGTGTGTGTGTTTATGTTTGTGTGTGTGTATGTGTGTGTGTGTGTGTGTGTGTGTGTGTGTGTGCTTGCACATGTGTGTGTGTTTATGTTTGTGTGTCCCTGTGTGTGAGATTGTGTGTGCACTCGCGTGCATGTGTGTGTGTGTGTGTGTGTTTGTGTGTGTGTGTGTGTGTGTGTGTGTGTGTGTGTGTGTGTGTGTGTGTGTGTGTGTGTGTACGTGTGTGTGTGTGTACGTGTGTGTGGTTGAGCTGCTCAGCTTTACTAAGGATGCCAGGGGAACCCCCAAACCACCCAGTTCTAAACCCCCTCCTCCCCAACACCAGCACCAGCACCTCTATACCCCCACCCCCACCCCACCCCACCTCCCCCCCCACACACACACACCTCTCTCTCTCTCTCCCTCTCTCTCTGTGTCCCTCTGCCTCTCTCGCCCCGGCTGCCATCTGGCTCCAGTAGAGGCGGGCCCTCAGACAGACGTCCAGCTCAGTGGTGTTAACAGACTTTATTCTGTTCAGCCCCCCCCCCCCCCCCCCAAATCTCCCTGGAGCTGAAGACCCAGGGCAGGCGCCCCCCCCCTTTCCTCTCCTTCTGGTGCCAAGACAGCAATAAATAGCTGCACATTTTTCTTCTTACTACACTTTTAGTCTTTCTCTTCTTCTCTTTTTTTGTCATTTCTTACTTTTTCGGGGCCTTATTCCTTCCTCCGCGCTTGAGTTTGTGATGATTCAAAGACAGAAGGTGGAAAGGTCTGTGATGATCACTCTCCATCCCGTCTGACAGGAGGCCACGCCGCGACCAGGGGACCCATGGCTGAGGAAATGCTGCTTTCATTTTTGCGTTTTGTTTTTTTTGTACGCCAGTTGACTTCACGTCCCCCCCCCCCCCCCCCCCCGTGACTCTCTCTTTAGGGGCCCCTGATAAGTCGTCGTCCCCCCCCCCCCCCCCAGGGTGACTCTCTTTAGGGGCCCCTGATAAGGTCCCCCCCCCACCCTCCACCCCCCGTGAGGCTGGTCTGCCGTGGTACCGAGCTTGGCACAGGGCCAGGCTCCACTTTATCTCCTCTGATTTATAGGCAGCGAGGGAGCAGGAAATAAAGGAGAGGAGGGTATGAGGGCATAAATCTTCATCATCATCATCATCATCATCATAGAGCGGACCCTCGCCATCATAAAACATACACGGCCAAACATACACACAGACACACACACACGTACGACGCACACACACACACACACACAGACACGCACACACACACACACACACACAGACACGCACACACACACAGACACACACACCAATTCACACAGGAGCAGAGACAGGGATAGCGGCGAGGTCCACCGAAAACAGAGAAGTGTGAGAAAGGGGACTGGGGGCGCCTGGAGATCCGTCCGGTAAACGTATAGCTCTGGGATTAGTCACGCTGCCGGTGGAACAGGACCTCAAACGCCTCGTGCGCCCGGCAGAGAAACCATTTCCCCCCTGCTGTGGGTTCTTGGTGTTTCCCTGTTTTTTTATCTCTTTAATTGTTAAAAAAAATGGGATATCTTCGAATGCTTATATTTTTTGGTTCTAAAGAACTGTACGGTTATTCCTCTGCTTTGGAGCATTGCGGACTTCATCTAAATCTGGAGGGTTGAATCCTCTTTATTGGTCACATGTAAAATGAGTGGAATTTGTTTCTCTTCATTTAACCCATTAGGAGCAGTGGGCAGCTTATTGTACATACAGCTGCCCGAGGAGTAGTGTAGGGGTCTGGTGCCTTGCTCAAGGGCACCTTGGCAGTGCCTAGGGTGTTTTGGTAGGGACTTGAACCGGCGACCTTCCGGTTCCCAAGCCAAGTCCCAACAGCCTGAGCTATCCTGCTGCCCCCAAATAATTATATTTATGAATGTTTTCTGATTGAAAGCGCGGAGGTTATAGGTTTGGTTAATTGGGGTTAATTACTGCACAGTAACCCACGACAAACGCATAGAGCCATGCTAATAAATAAAATAAACATAACTGCGTACAATAGAACAATACAATTTGAGGTTTATTTCATTATGTTCATAATATGTTATGTTTTTGATTTGTTGGGTTTTTAATTAAGAGCCGATTAATGATATTTTTATATTGATATACTAAATAATATATATAAGATACTAACAGGACTTTTATTTGCCATATGCAACAAGTTCAATGGAATGCTCACTCCCCATCCCCTCTGGCAGTATGACTATCAACAACAATACTTTACTTAACAATACTATACTAAACTATACTAAACTATACACTACTATAATAAACAATACTATACTATAAAAAATGCTATAAACAACCTACTATACACTATACTGTATACTATAAACAGCCCTATATAATATACAGTTTGTACTATACTTATACTATAACAAATGTTATAGTATAACAACTGTTAAAGTATACTATAGGGTATAGTATATACTGAACACAATACAAATAACAATAAAGTGACTGATGGATGATATATACATATGGTGAATTGTGCAAAAAAAGCATTTTAAAGTGCCAGTAGTGCAGCAGCATCATGAATACAGTGCAGTTGAAACCTCAACCAGATACCTCATTGAGAAGGGATGCAGCATGTCCTCAGGACCAGGGGGCCCTTCGGGGTTGGCCCTGAAGGGCCCCGTGGTCCTCAGGACCAGGGGGACCTTCGGGGTTGGCCCTGTGGGGCGCTGCTGCTGGGGAGGACCATGTGGACCTCCTTGAGACGACAAGGACTGGGAGTCGCCCCAAACAGGAAGCAGAGAGAGAGAGACAGCAGCCGACTACGAGAGGTTACACATGGCACACATGAAATGGCTGCTGGCGTGTGTGTGTGTGTGTGTGTGTGTGTGTGTGTGTGTGTGTGTGTGTGTGTGTGTGTGTGTGTGTGTGTGTGTGTGTGTGTGTGTGTGTGTGTGTGTGTGTGTGTGACACACACACACATACACACCAGCAGCCATTTCATTCACTGAGATCTCTTTCAAGACGGCGTTGTCCATCTACCTGCTGCTGTGAAGGTGAGGAGCTCCCAGGTATCACTGGCTTTTGTTCCAGAGGTGATCTTGTTTACCGTCCCTCAGGCGCAGGGCAACTCCCAACACACACACACACACACACACACACACACACACACACACACACACACACACACACACACACACACACACACACATACACAAACACAAACACACACTTCCACAACACTGGAAT
>CM051002.1:33899984-33902484 GCA_027704905.1 Muraenolepis orangiensis | reverse complement strand
GAGGTATCGCCTGCAGTGAATACAGTTGGTGGCTGGGGTGGGCAATGTCTTTATGAGTCGTTTGGCCTTGGCCACGCACCGCTTGTGACGATATACTGGGCCGTCCGCACCACCCTTTGAAGCGTTCTGCGCTGTATAATGTTCTCAGGATGCGGGGCACATGCTGAATTTCCTCAGACGCCTGAGGAAATACAGGCGTTGTTAGGCCCTTTTCACCACATGTGCGGTGTGCGTGGACCATGTGAGGTCCTCGGAGATGTGCACGCAGAGGAACTTGAAGCTGCTGACCCTCTCCACTGCAACACCGTCGATGGAGATAGGGCCGTGCTCTCCTCTCTGCTTCCTGTAGTCTACGATCAGCTTCTTGGTCTTCTTGATGTTGAGGGCGAGGCTGTTCTCCTGGCACCACTGCTCCAGCGATCCGACCTCCTCCCTGTAGGCTGTCTCGTCGTCGCCGGCGATCAGGCCCATCACTGTCGTGTCGTCAGCAAACTTGACGATGACGTTGGAGCTGTGCATAGCCATGCAGTCGTGGGTGTAGAGGGAGTAGAGGAGAGGGCTCAGCACGCATCCCTGGGGGGCTCCCATGTTGAGGGTCAGTGGCTCTGAGGTGGTGCTGCCCATCCTCACCACCTGGCGGCGGTCCGACAGGAGGTCCAGTATCCAGCTGCACGTGGATAGGGGCACGCCTAGACCTCTAAGCTTGGTGTCGAGCTTGGCAGGAACTATCATGTTGAACGCTGAGCTGTAGTCCACAAACAGCATTCGCACATAACAGTTATTTCCCTCCAGGTGGGAAAGGGCAGAGTGGAGGGCCATTGCGTCGTCCGTGGATCTGTTTTGACGATATGCAAATTGCCATGGGTCCAGTGTGGCAGGTAACACGGAGCAAATAAAGTCCTTGACCAACCTCTCGAAGCATTTGCTGACAATCGAGGTGAGGGCTACAGGTCTATAGTCATTCAGGCAGGTTACCTTGGGTTGTTTAGGGACAGGCGGCACGATGGTGGACATCTTGAAGACCGCGGGAACAACAGCCTGGGATAGGGAGAGGTTCCTCCCAACTGGTTCCTCCCCAGACTCCTGCCAACTGGTCTGCGCATGCTCTGAGGACGCGGCCCAGGATGTCGTCGGGGCCTGCCGCCTTACGGATGTTCAACCGCTTGAAGGTGCGACGCACATCCGCCTCCGAGATGTTCAGCAGGCTGGTCTCCTCAGGCGGCGCTGGCTTCGACGGGCTTTCACGTCGAACCGCAAAAAATGTATTTAGCTCTCCTGGGAGGGAGGTAGAGGAGTTCTCTACACAACTGATTCTCCCTCTGAAGTTCGTTATCGTCTGTTTAAATTAACCCACTGTGTGAATTAAATACATTTATGTCAATCAGCCTATGTGGTAACCACCACAGCAACAGTATCATATGGTATCATATGGTATTATATCGTATAATATCATTTGAAAATAAAATATGTATTTAAAAAAAAAGATCTGTTCATGATCCAAAACATTTATTGGCCCGATAGGTACGATGCCCAGAGTCTCCGAGACACATTTCTGAGATCGGAGTTTTGAACTTGGCGGGTGTTTCTGTTAACTTGAGCTTTTAAAAACGCTCTGGTTCGTGCGTCTGATTGATTCCATCCGGTGGGTTCTGACCATAAAGAGCGGGACCCAGAGCGCTGAATTTGACACTTTTTTTGAGACGAAGCCCCCAGCCTCCCCCTGTCACCCCACGGCCCCCCAAACCAAACCAGATTAAATTCTAGAAGCGAACAGAAAGTTGTGCAGAAAGGCATGTCGAAAAAGGAGGAAAGAGAGGGAGGGGGGAAAACAACCAAAAACCCCCTCAAAAGCGCTTTGGAATGGAACAGACTTCAAAGATGAGGACAGGGCCGCTCTCCGAGGACCCGAGGAGGGCCGCTCTCCGAGGACCCGTGGAGGGCCGCTCTCCGAGGACCCATGGAGGGCTGTTCTGAGTTGTGCCTGAGCTCTAAAGACACCGCCAGCTATTTACCTCCCAGATTAGAGAGCGAGACGGCCGCCTTGGGAAGCTCAGAAGCGGCTGTAGGATGGAAACCCCCCCCCCCCCCCCCCCCCAACCTAAGCCCCATCCCCCTCACTAACCTAACCCCTCCCCCCCCCCATGTCTTCCTCCTCAGCGTGGCGGCGAGGCACCCTGAAGAAGGGACTGCCCGGGTGGTTTAGTGTCTCTGGAAGAAAAAAAAGAGTTTTCTCTCGGCGCTGAGGTGGAAAAGTGAATTAGCACTGAGCCATGCTCTTGGCTCAGAGCAACGCTGTGTGTGTGTGTGTGTGTGTGTGTGTGTGTGTGTGTGTGTGTGTGTGTGTGTGTGTGTGTGTGTGTGTGTGTGTGTGTGTGTGTGTGTGTGTGTGTGTGTGTGTGTGTGTGTGTGTGTGTGTGTGGACAGGCAGCAGAACTGCCTCCATCCATTCACAGGACATCACAAAAGGGGCTCTGAGCTCTGAGCTCTGAGACACCATGTC
>CM051002.1:33889984-33897484 GCA_027704905.1 Muraenolepis orangiensis | reverse complement strand
AAAGTAAGGAATATACACGGGACACAATAGTGTGGACACAATAAAAACACAGTAAAAGTCGAGGTCCAACAATAGACACACAAAACAAGACTAAGTAAAACGTCGAAACGTCGAAACGGCTACGTCAAAACGAAAAATCGATAGAATTGTAGAAGAATTGTAAGGATGGGACTGTGATTCAGTGCTATACAATGCAAGACACTAGTATTGCATATAATGGCCGCATTTGAAAAGAAAACAGAAAAAATGGGTTATTTTATTTCTGGAAAGAATGTAAAATGTAAAAAAAGTGTGGGTGTCAGCTGACTGTGTAACAGCCCTGAGAGGAGGGCAGAGAACCCAGAGGACTGATGGGAGGCTCTCTGCAGGGCCCTCGGCCCGCCTCCTGTCACGGCTCCTCAGACGGACGGAGTGAGAGGAGGGACCTCGCGGCGCGCTCCGCAGCGCACCGCTGGAGATGAATAAAACCATCACAGGCACACGGACCAGGGCCAAGCCAAACTCACTAGCAAAACACACACTCACACACTCACATGCACACATACGCACACACGCACGCACATGCACACCCATGAATGCATGCACACACGCTCATGCACACACATGAACACATGAAGGCACGCACTTGCAGGCACGCATGCGCGCACACACACACACACACGCACATGCACACACACACACACACACACACACACACACACACACACACCACACACACACACACACACACACACACACACCACACACACACACAAATACACACATACACATTCAAGCAAGGGCAGCAGCTCTGGGCCTTTGGGCCATTATTGGCAAACACTAAACACCCACCCCCCCCACCTACACACACACACACACCCTCCCACCCCCCCCCCCCGCCACACACACACACACACACACATACAGTTCCCCCCCCCCCCCCCACCACACCCTCCCCTCCTTCTCCTCCCCCCCACTCAACAGACCGCCCTCCATTTCCAAAGTCAATTGCCCATCAAGTAAAGATAATGGCTGAAAAAAACCCTCAAGACAGTTTATCATCTGTAGCCCCTGATACCACCCACCACCTCCTCCTTCTCCACCCCCTGCTCCACCTCCTCCTACTCCACCTCCTCCTCCACCACCTCCTCCTTCTCCACCCCCTGCTCCACCTCCTCCTACTCCACCTCCTCCTCTCCTCAACCCCTACTCCACCTCCTCCTCCTCAACCCCCTGCTCCACCTCCTCCTACTCCACCTCCTCCTCCTCAACCCCCTGCTCCACCTCCTCCTACTCCACCTCCTCCTCCTCAACCCCCTGCTCCACCTCCTCCTACTCCACCTCCTCCTCCTCAACCCCCTGCTCCACCTCCTCCTACTCCACCTCCTCTTCCTCAACCCCCTGCTCCACCTCCTCCTACTCCACCTCCTCCTCCTCAACCCCCTGCTCCACCTCCTCCTACTCCACCTCCTCCTCCTCAACCCCCTGCTCCACCTCCTCCTCCTCCTCCTCCTCCTCCTCAACCCCCTGCTCCACCTCCTCCTACTCCACCTCCTCTTCCTCAACCCCCTGCTCCACCTCCTCCTACTCCACCTCCTCCTCCTCAACCCCCTGCTCCACCTCCTCCTACTCCACCTCCTCTTGCAGATTCAAACAAATGTTGGAGAGATGCACATTAGAGATTGAGAAAGAGAGAGAGAGAGAGAGAGAGAGAGAGAGAGAGAGAGAGAGAGAGGAGAGAGAGAGGAGAGAGAGAGAGAGAGAGAGAGAGAGAGAGGAGAGAGAAGGAGAGAGAGAGAGAGAGAGGAGAGAGAGAGAGAGAGAGAGAGAGGAGAGAGAGAGAGAGAGAGAGAGAGAGAGAGAGAGCAACAGAGGGAGTGAGAGAGATCATGAGAGAGTGGGGGAGAGACAAAAATGGAGGGAGCCAGGGTGGGTGAGGACTGTGCGTGTGTGTGTGTGTGTGTGTGTGTGTGTGTGTGTGTGTAGCAGGACTGCGTGCTCTCAGTGCGCCGTCAGGCCTGACGGTGATTGGAAGTGATGGGGTTTGGTAGCGGCTCCTCCTGCTGCTCCCGCTTCAAGGGCAGCTGTGTAAATGTCAGTCGAGGACTGGAACCCCAGCCCGCTTTCTGGCACTGCAAGTTACCCTTCCATCCCCCTCCCCCTCCTCCTCCCCCTCCTCCTCTCCCTCCCCCTCCCCCGCCTCCCCCGCCTCCCCCGCCTCCCACACACACACACACACACACACACACACACACACACACACACACACACACACACACACACACACACACACACACACACTACAGAGACGGGATTTTCCAAAATGATCTTCCTTCATTGAGGCGGCCTGCATGCGTTCTTCTGAAGGGCCGTTCTGTTGCCGCAAGGGGGGCACCACAGGGGGGGGTAGGATGCCTGACTGCAAGGCAGCAAGGCAGCAAGGCAGCAAGGCAGCAAGGCAGCAAGGCAGCAAGGCAGCAAGGCAGCAAGGCAGCAAGGCAGCAAGGCAGCAAGGCAGCACGCTTTCCCCTCATAGTAGGAGGAGGAGGAGCCCTTAAAGCCATCCCCTTGAGGCTGGGTGTGTTTGTTTAAACCCTCCCCCCCCCCTCTCTGACCCCCCCCCCCCCCTCTCTGACCCCCCCCCCCCCCCCCCCCCCCCCCCCCTCTCTCTCGTTTATCCACAGTATCAATGTAGACCTCTATTGTCTTCCGGGGGACACAGAGACAAAAGACTGATTGTGACCGTGAAACCTGTTTTTATATTTCTATATACATTTGAAAACAGGTTTCATATATATATATATATATATATATATATATATATATATGTATACATTTTAGCACACTAATGCTGCTCAGAAGTGCATTACAACTAGAAACAGAGATGGGGATAAGGATAAGGATAGGGATAGGGGACAGGGGATAGGGGACAGGGATATGGGACAGGGATATGGGACAGGGGACAGGGGACAGGGGACTAGGGATAGGGATAGGGATAGGGATAGGGATAGGGATAGGGATAGGGATAGGGATAGGGATAGGGATAGGGATAGGGATAGGGACAGGGGATAGGGATAGGGACAGGGATAGGCACAGGGGACAGGGGATAGGGGACAGGGGACAGGGGACAGGGGACAGGGGACAGGGGACAGGGGACAGGGGACAGGGGATAGGGGACAGGGGATAGGGGATAGGGGATAGGGGATAGGGATAGGTGACAGGGGACAGGGGATAGGGATAGGGATAGGGACAGGGGATAGGGGACAGGGGACAGGGGATAGGGGACAGGGGATAGGGGACAGGGGACAGGGGATATGGATAGGTGACAGGGGACAGGGGATAGGGATAGGGACAGGGGACAGGGGATAGGGGGACAGGGATATGGGACAGGGGACAGGGGATAGGGATAGGTGACAGGGGACAGGGGATAGGGATAGGGACAGGGGACAGGGGATAGGGGACAGGGATATGGGACAGGGGACAGGGGATAGGGATAGGGGACAGGGGACAGGGGATAGGGATAGGGACAGGGGACAGGGGATAGGGGACAGGGATATGGGACAGGGGACAGGGGATAGGGATAGGGGACAGGGGACAGGGGATAGGGATAGGGGACAGGGGACAGGGGATAGGGGACAGGGGATAGAGTTAGGGATAGGGGACAAGGGACATGGGACAGGGGATAGGGATATGGGACATGGGACTGGGGACAGGGATAGGGATAGGGATAGGGATAGGGGATAGGGATAGGGATAGGGGACAGGGGATAGGGATAGGGGACAGGGGATAGGGATAGGGGACAGGGGATAGGGATAGGGGACAGGGGATAGGGATAGGGGACAGGGGACAGGGGATAGGGATAGGGGACAGGGGACAGGGGATAGGGATAGGGGATAGGGATAGGGGACAGGGGATAGGGATAGGGGACAGGGGATAGGGGACAGGAGATAGGGGATAGGGATAGGGATAGGGATAGGGATAGGGGATATGGTTAGAGAAAGGGTTCAACAACTAATACTATACTATACTCAACTGTACTGTTGTGCCTCCCCCACGCTCTAATCGATCCCAGGTGTTGCCCATCATAATCAGGCCTACTGAGACTAATTAACACCTGGGATCTACCCTTCTTTAGGCTGCCGAGGACCGACGTCGGGCGCTTGGTTATTGAGAACCACTGTCACGAGAGACTGCGTGTTCCAGCTCCTACCTCGCCAAGTATCCAGTCCAACCCTGCCTAGTTTATGTTTTTGATGTTGGAGATTTACAGTAAAGACATTTTTTCCTTTGTTTTGAGTGTCCGTGTCTCGCTACTTCTGGGTTCTTTGGCACATTTGGTTCTTCGGTCTCGTTGGGGTCTAACAGAATAACCAAGCCAAAAATGAGCCAAGCCGGGAACCCAGAAGAGGGGCACGGGACACCGTCCGAGTTACGCAAGATTGTAACGGAACAAGCCATCGAGCTTACCCAACTGCAGGCCGAACTGGGAAAAGCCTTTCCCTCGGTCCAGTCCCAGATTGCGGTGCTGGAGAACACGTCGCAGACTACCGTCAGTACGGTCACCAGTCTCACACTCACTCTTTCGGGAAATCACTCGAGTCCATTCGTTTTTTTGTTTTGCACGCCCCCACGGCGCCTCTAGTGTTGGGTAGACCCTGGCTGGAGAGGCACGACCCTCACATCTCCTGGGCATCTGGGCGGGTTTTGGGGTGGAGTACAGCTTGTCACGCTACCTGTTTGCGTTCCGCCTTGTCTCCGTCCAGCGGTTCCAGGCCTGTGTCCTCTCCACCAGATATCACTGGGGTGCCTCACATTTATCACGACCTCTCTCTGGCGTTTAGTAAGGACAGAGCCCTCTCACTCCCCCCTCACCGGCCTTATGATTGTCCCATCGACCTCCTTCCTGGGGCCGCCCTTCCTAAGAGGCGGCTCTACAACATCTCCCAGCCGGAGAGGGAGGCGATGCGCAACTATATCGCTGAGTCCCTAGCCTCAGGCCTTATAAAGCCGTCGTCTTCGCCCCTCGCAGCGGGCTTCTTCTTCGTGGCTAAGAAGGACGGTGGCCTGAGGCCCTGTATAGACTATCGGGCACTGAACGACATCACGGTGAAGAATAGGTACCCCCTGCCACTTCTTAGTTCCACTTTCGAGCCACTCACGCACGCCCGGGTGTTCACCAAGTTGGACCTTCGTAACGCATACCACTTGGTCAGGATCAGGGAGGGTGACGAGTGGAAGACGGCCTTCAACACCCATCTCGGCCACTATGAGTACCGCGTCATGCCGTTCGGTCTGTCCAATGCCCCCGGAGTTTTCCAAGGCCTGGTGAATGACGTGCTGAGGGACATGCTAGACATCTTTGTGGTGGTGTACCTGGACGACATCCTGATTTTCTCTAGGTCCATGGAGGAACACCACCAGCACGTCCGCCTGGTGCTACAACGGCTGTTGGAGAACAGGCTCTACGTGAAGGCTGAGAAGTGCGTCTTCCACACCAACTCGGTGACGTATCTCGGCAACGTGGTGGAGGATGGACAGATGCGTGCAGACCCCGCCAAGATCAAGGCGGTGGAGGAATGGCCACGCCCTACTGACCGCACGCAGCTCAGGCGCTTCCTGGGTTTTGCAGGCTTTGTGCGGCGGTTCATCAAGGGGTTCAGCCAGGTGGCTGCCCCCCTCAACGCCCTCACCTCCTCCTCTCGACCATTCGTGTGGACACCTGAGGCGGAGTCGGCCTTCCGCCGACTCAAGAGCTTGTTCACCACAGCCCCGGTTCTCGTCCACCCCGACCCGGCGAGGCAGTACGTCGTCGAGGTAGATGCGTCTGACACAGGCATCGGAGCCGTTCTCTCACAGCGGTCAGAGGAGGACCACAGGGTCCACCCATGTGCCTATTTCTCTCGGCGTTTCGAACCCGCTGAGAGGAACTATGATGTGGGCAACAAGGAACTGTTGGCGGTTCACGCCGCCCTGGAGGAGTGGAGACACTGGTTGGAGGGAGCGGAGCTACCGTTCATCGTGTGGTCGGATCACAAGAACCTGGCCTACATGAGGACGGCGAAGAGGCTGAACTCCAGGCAGGCCCGCTGGGCCCTTTTCTTCAGCCGGTTCAATTTCACCCTCACCTACCGTCCGGGCTCCAAGAACGTCAGAGCTGACGCCCTCTCCCGTCAGTCCCCGGGGGAGGGTCCTGCCGTCAAGGAGAACCCCGACACCATCCTTTCCTCAGCCCGGGTGGTGGGTGTAGTCACCTGGGCCATCGAGCCGCTGGTGAGACAGGCCCAGCGGGCCGAGCCAGACCCAGGTAACGGTCCCTGTAACCGGTTGTTTGTGCCTCTTGCTGTCCGCCCGCAGGTGTTGGAGTGGGGCCACTCCAGCCACTTTGCTTGTCACCCCGGGGAGCGGCGGACGGCGGAGTTCATCAGCCGGAGGTTCTGGTGGACCACTCTCAGGAGGGATGTCAGGGGGTTTGTAGCCGCCTGCACCACCTGCGCCCGGAGCAAGGCTTCGCATCGCCCTCCAGCAGGTCTCCTGCACCCCCTCCCCGTTCCCAGTCGCCCATGGTCCCACATTGCCTTGGACTTTATTACGGGGCTTCCTGTTTCCCAAGGCTGTGACACCATCCTGACCGTGGTCGATCGCTTCTCCAAGGCGGTTCATTTTGTTTCCCTCCCAGGGCTTCCCTCGGCGGCCGAAACAGCGGACCTCCTGACCCTCCATGTGGTCCGCCTACATGGAATCCCCTCTGACATTGTGTCCGACCGCGGTCCCCAGTTCATCTCCAAGGTGTGGCAGGCCTTCTGCAAGGGAATTGGGGCCACGGCCAGCCTATCCTCTGGGTACCACCCCCAGTCCAATGGGCAGGCGGAGCGCGCCAACCAGGCCGTCGAGGCGGCTCTTCGTTGCGTCACCTCGAGTAACCCCACCTCCTGGGCCAAGTACCTGCCCTGGGTGGAGTATTCCCTCAACGCTATGGAGAGCTCCGCTACTGGTATGTCCCCGTTCCAATGTTCCCTGGGCTACCAGCCCCCGCTGTTTCCCCAACAGGAGCTGGAGGTGGCGGTCCCGACCACCAGGGCCCACCTCCGCCGGTGTCGACGCATTTGGAGGGCCGCCCGGGCCGCACTACTCCGGGCCACGGAGCGGGCCCGGCTTGCCGCGAACCGGCGGAGGGTGCCTGCCCCTGTCTACCAGCCTGGTCAGAGGGTTTGGCTGTTGGCCCGGGACCTGCCCCTCCAGACCTCCCAGACATCAACTCGTAAGTTGAATCCCCGGTACGTTGGTCCCTACACCGTGGATCGAATCATTAACCCCTCTGCGGTGCGTTTGGTTCTCCCTCCGGCTCTCCGGGTTCACCCCGTGTTTCATGTTTCTCAGCTAAAACCCGTGGCCTCCAGTCCCTTGTCTCCCCCTGTTACAGCTCCTCCGCTTCCCCGGGTCCTGGCGGATGGAGATCCGGTATGGTCGGTCCGTAAGCTCCTCGCCGTCCGCCGCTGGGGGCGGGGTTTCCAGTACCTAGTG
>CM051002.1:33864984-33879984 GCA_027704905.1 Muraenolepis orangiensis | reverse complement strand
ATACAACATATGGTGATAACGCTGCACAATACAGAACACTGGAAACTATGGGATGTTCACTTCTCAGCCCGAAAGGTTGTGAGCTAAAAGGAGTCTTTAGTGAGCTTTACTGAGCGAGACCAAAGGCCGAACCGCTCCCAGCTCCTTGATGACCTGCAGTTCACTGCAAGTCACTTTGGAGAAAAAGCTTCTGGGAAATGTAATAAGTAATAAACAGTAATAAGTACAGAGCATAATAATACATAAAAACCTACATGACGCCAAGAATAACAAACCATGCTTGCTGGCTTTGTAACAGACGCCAGCAGGTGGCGCTGTGCAGTGAAGTAAACCTCACTCCCCAAAGCCTGAAAGACGTTCTAGCGATCTAAGCTATAGAGCCCGTGGGTTTCAGCTTCTCACGTTGGAGCATCGCCTCTCATGACGGAGGTCGGAAAAGACCTAATCAAGAAAATCTCTAATCAACTTCCTTTGATTCGCATAAAAGTTGATACACTGGCTTGAGGTAATTTTTGACTGATTTAAATCGAGTTCAATCGCAAATGCGGAGATGAAAACACTTTTGCCAAATCAATTCTGACGTAGCAAACTTTGAACTCACGTGACTTAGGGTGTGGGCTTTTTTTTTTTGGTTTTCCAAAAGTTGGCTAAAAATTTGCTTCGACTGTTAGATGAAAACCGAGCTACTGTTACACCTTCAAGTCAGAGAGCATTTCATTGACAAAGTGTAGTGCGGCAAAACTGTCAATCTCCAATTTCTGAGCAGCAACTGTTGGTATCGGAGGGAGCGGAGGTTTCTTGAGTGTTTCTTGAGCTTCTCCAGGCAGGTGGCACCACGGCTCTGGAGCAGCAGAACTTCATACCCAACTGAAGTGCTAGCAGCTATAACAGGTGCTCCTCTGCTCTCACACCCAGCCGTGGTGCGCATGGCTCGGAATACACGCCAGTGCTTCTCCCGGGGAACGGGAGTGGGCCCAATGAACGGCTAGGAGTGCTGCCACTATCATAACATTGTCATCCATATTACATTACACTATCATACTTTACTGGACTTTCTGGACTCATTACAGTAACTGCACTGTTCTGCACTGTACTGCACTGTATTCATGATACTGCTGCACTACTGGCACTTTAAAATGCTTTTGTGTATGTGTATACTGTATCATCCATCAGACACTTTATTGTATGTATTATGTATAGTATTGTTATAGTAAAGTGCACTTTATAGTATATAGTATAGTACATAGAAGGTAGGTTGGTAGTATATAGTGTTGTTTATGGTACATTACATTCCAGTCATTTAGCAGACGCTTTTATCCAAAGTGACTTACAATAGTATGTAGCTATAGTATAGTATTGTATAGTTTAGTATAGTATAGTATAGTTTAATATAGTATAGTATTGTATAGTTTAGTATAGTATAGTATTGTATAGTTTAGTATAGTGTAGTATTGTATAGTTTAGTGTAGTATAGTATTGTATAGTTTAGTATAGTATAGTATTGTATAGTTTAGTATAGTATAGTTTAGTATAGTATAGTATTGTATAGTTTAGTATAGTATAGTATTGTATAGTTTAGTATAGTATAGTTTAGTATAGTATTTTTGTTGAAATGATGAATGTGGGAGGGAATGGGGCAGAGCATTCCATGGTACTTGTTGCACATGGTAAATAAAAACATCTTAAACCTTGAATCGTTATATTTTTACTATATATATTTCACAATTTCCTACACCACAGCCATTTGTCCTACACAGTATGTATTGATATGAACCGTTAACAACACACACACACACACACACACACACACACACACACACACACACACACACACACACACACACACACACACACACACACACACATACACACACACACCACACACACACACACAGGTACGCTGATGTGTGTGATGGCAATTGTGCAACTGTTTTGCCGCTGCATCAAAAAATACACAACTGATTGATTTAAACTATTAATAGAAATGATGGATCAATAGCCTCATAAAGTAATCAGCCATCAATAGTCCTTGACTCAATCAACCACGGCTGTTGTCATTATGTATGTTTTGATGCAGAACAGGCAAGAGTAAAACCATGGGGATAACTTGTTAGGAAAGCCATAGCTTTAATATATATATATATATATATATATATATATATATATATATATAGAGAGAGAGAGAGAGAGAGATCTAGGCAGTGTTGAGACCCCATCAGAAAGCCACTGGGTCCAAACTGCAGCCTCTTCTGGTCAGAGAGTCAGTTGAGGATAGGTTCAAATCAAACTCAAATCGACCATTTTGCGTTTTTTGGCCTTCAATAGGAACTTTAATTCAAGATGGAGAGATAATTGATTCATTTCAGGAAACGCCAATGCGATGCGCCAGGACCAACTGAAAAGTATGGCCTTTATATTCAATTGTTTTGCGATAGCAGAATGAAGGTATCTAAGGTATTTTTGGAACTGTGGAATGTTAATTTAACTCCATAATCAAAGCCTGGGTTACAGCCAGGTGACACAAGGTGAGTTCCAGTTGATGTTGATTCTTGGCAGACCTTAATATACAGATATACACAGACCTTAATATACAGACACGCTGGGGTTTGGGCTTCAGTTTCTTCAAAATCTAACTTCCTGTGGGTGGGGGGGGGGGGACCCCAAGTCATTTATAATGACTGGTATATGTAAGGTGGAACCGAACCGAAAGTTCAGAGGAACCCTGGGGGGTTTGGACGGGTCTTAAGAAGAGAGGCGGCGGAGGATCAAACACAACAACACGAAACATCACCCAGGAGGAGAAGCTAGCCATAGGGTTGCATCACTTGGGTTTTTGGTTGTTGTTATATTTGTACTAATTACAAAGGGGCCTATTTTACCACCAGGTGTTACCAGGAGTCACCTCGTCTGACCTCCTACCCAGTGGACTGTACCAATTGGTAGGCGGATATCCATCAAGGTACAAGATACAAGGTTTTTATTGGCCATTTGCAACAAGTACAATGGAATGCTTACTCCACATTCCCTCCGGCAGCATGAATTTGTAAAACAATACGATAAAAATACTATACAAAATAAAAATGTTAAAAGACAAAAAACATTAAAAGAACAAAGAAGTGACTGATGGATGATATGTAATGTGTTGAATTGTGCAAAAACATTTAAAAGCATTTAAAAAGCATTATAAAGTGCCAGTAGTGCAGCAGCATCATGAATACAGTGCAGAACAGTGCAGTCACTGTGATGAGTCCAGAAAGTCCAGCAAAGTATGATAGTGTAATGTTAATGCCATGTTATGATAGTGGCAGCACTCCTAGCAGTTCAGTAGGTCACTGCCTGTGGATGAAAACTATCCTTAAACCTGGTAGTCCTTGTTGTACGGATGCTGCGCAACCGCGACTAGCCGGTAGGGGGAGAAGAGATGGTACCCAGGGTGGTTGCAGACCTTTATGATGGACATGGCCTTCTTCCGACATCTGGTCCTACAGATCTCCTCAATGCATGGACGTGCACACCCGATGATCTTCTCTGCCGTCCTCACGACCCTCTGGATGTCTTTCTTGTCCTGTTCAGTGGTGTCTCCGTACCATACAGTGACGCCACCCGTCAGGACGCTCTCTACGGGGCCACGGTAGAAGTTCACTAGCCACCTCTGGCCGATTCCTCGATTATATAATCCCTATTCCTACATCTGGGTGGACACTAACACCTGTGTAATGGGGGCCATTTTGAAATGGCTTGTAATGGGGCTTTTGGCACGATTTGGGCTTTTGGCACAAATTCTAAATAGATCAATTTAAAATAACAATATCATTAAAATAACAATATAAACAATGCACTTTCCCTGAAACAGCAGGAATACACACACACACATATTGGTGGCGCTCCTCAGTGGCTTCCTTCTGTGAAGAGGCCTGGGATCTTAGTGTGATCTTGAGAGCCAGAGCTCCGATAATCAGAAGCACTTTCCCAAACATAGTTTACTAACACAACTACCACTCCATTTGTCCTAATGAAAATCCATACTAAACATTAAGCTCTGTGTGAGAAAGGGGGGAAATTCAATAAGACGCATAACGCAATTTATAAATGACAGGAAGACCTAATAGAACCGCTGGCCATACAATGGGAGCAATGTTTTCATGGCGTCCACAGTCGTCCATCTACATGTTTTGTTGTTGCATAAACAGCAATGTGAAGAAACTATGCAGAAATGTCTTGTCTTACCCCGAGTGGGGTAAGACAAGTGGTTTCAGTAATATTTCCGAGGTAGTGAGTGTTAGTCAGGCCTCCACAGAGAGGTCTCCGTCCAGGTGCCATTCCACCAAACTAATGGCCGCTCTTTGACAGGGACGTCGATGGTAAACTAATCTGCAGGCCCATGAGGCTGAGGATGGAAACAGATCTCATTAGAACTCATCGCTGCTGTCTTCCAAGGAAACTTTCATCCTCAGACAGACCACTCCGACAGAGGCCAGGAAGGCCGTCTATCATGTCACTTAGCTGCTCGACGGGTTTGAACATGTATGGGGCAGTAAAACATGTGTGGAAGCTTTGTTTTATATTTTTGAACTTGCAATAAACGTCATCCTTTCCTGCAAAATATGTTGTAATGTTTAACATTTTCCATAAACAATAACATTAAATGAAAACGATAACTAAATAGATCTCACACAACGTGGTCATGGTTTTCATGTTGGTAGTTTCTGTAATTTGCTCACAACGTTGTGTCTTGTGGGGATGTCGCCACCCAGTGGCGACATCTTGATATGACACTCAGGAACAGGAAGGCGGTCATTATTGCGGAAGGATTTAATGTGTTTTGTAGGTTAAGTTCATTTTGGTTAACAATATTGTAAAGACATGTGACACTAAGAGACGAAGTAGAAATAATATGGATGTATGTTGTTATTGTTTGATATGTGTGTGTTTCACAGTTCTCACGGTCTGGATTTGAATAAATCCTACCAGTATCATAAAGAACGCATTGCTGTCATCATTGCATGAGAGGGAATTACAGTGAGAACTTACTGCTCCATAAGACAGCATCAGAAAGCAGTGAGTAACAACATTAAACCAAGTAAAGATGTCTGAGAGTGGCAGCCAGCGTGTGGTTGTTGTGGATGTACATTGCACAGACATGCAGGCACAAGCACCTGACAAAGAGGGTGCAAATGAAGACAGCACAACCGTGCAACCACAAAGGGAAGAAGGCACAATAGTTAGCAACCCCGCTTCCTCAGAAGAGCCACGAAGAGGCCAAAGAGTCCGCATGTTGACGGAAAAGGGTCAAGAACTGCATAATGAGCAAATAAGAAAGGTTGCACATCGTTTCAGTGTGGTCTATGAGAAGTGGAAAAATGTTGCTAAAGACGCTAACCAAGCGCTGTGTGCACCGAGCTCAGACGACCTGCTGGATGGACACGTCACTCAAATATGCAGTGCCTCTAGGAGTCTGAATGAGGTTTATGACGATTGGAAGCGCATTGAAGTGCCTGACCATAACACACGTCGCAGAGTCGACACCTGTGAATCAGTAACAAAGAAGATTTGTAATAATGCAATGGACCTTCTAGACACAAGAAAGGCTAAAGGTCAAATGCATGAAGAACAATTCATGGAAGAGATAGTGTCTGTAGCCTCAGTCAAGACAGGCACCAGCTCTCGCCACACTGAATTCTACTCTGCAAGCAGAACAAGTGCAGCTGCTGAGGTTGCTGCTAACCAAGCCACCTTAAAAGTCCTGCTAGAGCAAGAGCGTCATATTGAAGAACTTCAGAGACTTGAAGCTGAAGCCGCACAGTTTAAAGCGAGACAGGAGGCTGAAGCCGCCCAGTTAAAAGCCAAGCAGGAGGCTGAAACTGCAGAAAGACAAAGAGTGCTAGAAGCCAAACGCAGAGAACTAAATCGATTGGAAACTATTAAGAAGCTAAAGGCTGCCAAGGCACGACAGCAAGTGTATGAGCAGAGTGAATGTTCAGCTCAAGCAGCTAAACGAAGTGACTGCTCAGATGAAGAAGTAAATGAGCTTCTCCATCGACGTGTCTCTGTGAAGAGTGAAGTGGAAATCAAGCCTCAAACTAGCCTATTACAGCACCGTTCTCCACCACGAGCTGTATCACAAACAAGGCAAGAAGACAGATCTGAAGACAGCACAGCAGCTCTTGTCAGATTGTTTGCAGAAGCCATCAGTGCAAGTCGCATTCCTATACCTGAACCTACAGTGTTCAATGGCGACCCACTCAGATACAACGACTGGAAGGTGTCCTTTCAGACGCTTGTACGTGGGTGGATCTGCCAAGAAGGCCATAGAGAGCTACTTCTTACTAGGCACAGAGTCAGCCTATTATGCAGCATGGCACATCCTAGATGAGCGATATGGCAATCCATTCCTCATTGCCAAGGCCTTCAGAGATAAGATTGAGTCATGGCCCAAGATAAGCTCCAAATGCAGTGTGGAACTTCAAGAACTCGCCGACTTCCTGCGCAGCTGTGAGGCTGCCATGTCTCAGGTCAGAGGTCTTGAAATACTTAATGATTGCAACGAGAACCAGAAAATACTCTCCAAACTTCCAGACTGGCTGACTTCAAGATGGAGTAGGAAGGTCATGACCACAGAGGATGAAACTCGCATGTTCCCGAGCTTCAGCCAGTTTGTCAAGTTCCTCACACGTGAAGCCAGAATCGCTTGCCACCCAATAACCTCTCTTCATGCTCTGAAGCCAGGGGAAAGTATTCTGGACAAGGGTTCCAGGAGCAGAGATCCTGGAGCAAGGGTTTTAGCAACCAGCTCAGATGAGAAAGCCGTCGCCACAGGCTGTGTCTTCTGTGAGAGGGCAGGACACAGTCTACAGAGGTGTCGCAAGGTTATGCAGATGACAATCAGTGAACGAATTAAGTTTGTCCAAGAGAAGAACTTGTGTTTCGGCTGTCTGAAGTCTGGCCATCGCTCCAAGGACTGTAGAGATAGAAACACCTGCGACACCTGTGAGAGAAGACATCCAACTTGCCTCCATGATGATCGCACCAAGGAAGAAAGGATGTCAACAAGGCCTGATGGAGCAAGGAACAGTGATAAGTACAAAGAAAGAGAGAATAATCAGCCACAAGACCAGGCAGAGAGACCATCACGTGAGGCGACAGCATTTAGAGTCATCCAGAATGATGGGGACACTCATACATCCACAATAGTTCCAGTGTGGGTGTCATCTACAGGTGAGCCAAGTCGTGAGGTTCTGGTGTACGCACTCCTCGATACACAAAGTGACACAACCTTTATCCTCGAAGAGACAGCAAAGGCTCTCAACACAAAAGGTGAACCAGTTCAGCTAAAGCTCTCCACACTGGCTTCAAGAGACACAGTCGTGTCCTGTTGGAAGCTGACAGGTCTACAAGTAAGAGGATTCAATTCAGACAAGATAATCACTCTGCCAGTGACTTACTCAAGAGAGTTTATTCCTGCAAACAGAGACCATATTCCCACACCAGAGACAGCGAAGGCATGGCCTCATCTTGAACACATTGCAGATGAGATCGCTTCTCAGCAAAGTTGTGATGTCGGCCTGTTAATTGGCTACAACTGTGCTCAAGCCCTCGTTCCAAGACAAGTGGTGACTGGTGAGGAACATCAGCCGTTTGCTCAGAGAACAGACTTGGGCTGGAGTGTGGTGGGATATGGTAACCCGTGTCTCAACTATGGAGATACAATCGGAATCAGTCACCAAGTCATTGTGAAGCAAGTGACGCCAGGTCTACCGTCCTCTTCAGACCTCACAAGTGAAGTGCACTATGTCTGTAGAACACAGATCAAAGAAGTTGTTACCTGCAGATGTCATAAAGATGCTGGAGTCTGACTTCGCTGAAAGAGTGTCAGAAGCCAGCCCCATCTCTCAAGAGGATCTAAGGTTCCTGTCGAAAATGGAGAAGGGCATCAAGTTAAAGAGCGACGGTCATTATGAAATGCCGCTGCCATTCAAGAAGGAAAGGCCTAACTTACCTGATAACAAGATCTGTGCTATCCATCGTCTCAATTGCCTAGAAAGGAAGTTGAGAAGAAACGATCAGTACCACAAAGACTACAAGACCTTCATGGATGGGACCATAACCCGCGGAGATGCGAAAGGGTCCCAGAGGAAGACATCTACAAAGCTCCAGCTTGGTATATCCCACATCATGGGGTGTATCATCCACAAAAGCCTGGGAAGATACGTGTTGTCTTCGATTGCTCCGCCAAGTACCAAGGGACATCCTTGAACGACTATCTCCTGACGGGTCCAGAGTTGACAAACACCTTAGTGGGAGTTCTGTATCGCTTCCGAAGAGGTCCTGTGGCAATCGTGTGTGACATAGAACGCATGTTCCACCAGTTCCATGTCAAGGCAGAAGACCAAGATTACCTACGATTTCTTTGGTGGGACAATGGAAATCTTGAAGACCAACCTTCCATCTATCGGATGAAAGTCCACTTGTTTGGTGCAGCTTCGTCACCTGGCTGTGCAAACTATGGACTGAAGCACATCGCTGCCGAAGGACGAGGAAACTTTAGTGAAGAGACCATAAAGTTTATCCAAAGGAACTTTTACGTTGATGACGGTTTGTTAAGTGTAGCATCTGAAGACCAAGCAATCCAGCTGGTGAAAGAAGCAAGAGAGCTTTGCAGCACAGGCAAGCTCTGGCTGCATAAGTTCATCTCGAACAGTAGGAAGTCCTAGCCACAATCCCAAAAGAAGAGTGTGCTGAAGCTCCCAGAGACAAAGACATGGCACTGGGTGAACTGCACATGGAAAGAGTACTCGGTGTGCAGTGGTGCGTGTCTTCCGATGAGTTCCAGTTCAGGGTGATCGTCAAAGAGAATCCACTTACCCGAAGAGGAGTCTTGTCCACGGTCGCTTCGGTATACGATCCTCTGGGTTTTGTGGCGCCCTTCATCCTGGTGGGAAAGCAGATCCTGCAGCAGATGTGTCGTGACAAGCTCAGTTGGGATGACACCTTACCTGATGACTTACGACCTCTGTGGGAATGCTGGCTCCAAGACCTACAAAATCTGGCTGGTGTGAAGATTCCAAGATGCTACGTTCCATCAAGCTTCAAGGTCCAACATTACGAACTTCACCATTTCTCCGATGCCAGTGTGTCGGGCTATGGAGAGTGCTCGTACCTCAGAGCAGTGAGTACGTCAAGTGAAGTCCACTGTTCCTTAGTAATGGGAAAGTCAAGAGTTGCCCCTACTAAGGTCACAACCATACCAAGGCTTGAGCTGTCAGCAGCAGTTGTAGCTGTCCGCACCAGTGACATGCTCAAGAAAGAACTGGACATAGAGTGCCTACAAGAAGTCTTCTGGACTGATTCAAGGGTTGTCCTTGGGTACATCAATAATGAAGCCAGAAGATTTCATGTGTTTGTGGCAAATCGTGTAGAACGCATCAAGCAAAGCACAGAGTCTACACAATGGAGGTATGTGGCTTCGGAAGAGAATCCAGCCGACCATGCCTCAAGAGGTCTCACAGCAGAGCAACTGATATCCTCTAACTGGTTCACAGGCCCAGACTTTCTTTGGCAGAAAGAGTTACCAAGTGGAGAAGTCAAGGTGGGAGAGATCGCAAGTGACGACCCTGAATTTAAGAAGGCCCAGGTTCTCAACACCCAGGTGAAAGAAGTCAGGTCGCTACTAGATCGCTTACACAAGTTTTCAGACTGGTCCAGAATGGTGAAAGCTATCACCAGACTCCAGCGCCACGTGAAAGAAATTAAAGGTCTCAAGCCAAAGTCCTGTGAAGCCACCAGTTTAGAGGAAAGGAGAGAAGCGGAGCTGACCATAATCAAGATGGTTCAAGAAGCAACCTTCTCACAAGAAATACAGTTACTCCAGAGTCACAAGGAGACACCAGTCAAGGGCAGAGCCAATAAGTTGCACCGGTTAGGTCCATTCCTGGATGAGCAAGGTGTCCTCAGAGTTGGAGGTCGCTTAACTCACGCCACCTTACACCCACAGGTGAAGCATCCAGCGGTCCTTCCAAAAGACAGTCATGTGTCGGTGTTACTCGTCAAGCACTATCATGAGAGAGTGCACCACCAGGGACGAGGGATGACCATGAATGCGCTCCGATCCAATGGCATATGGATACTAGGCTGCAGCAAGGCAGTATCATCCCATATCTACAAGTGCACTATGTGCAGGAAGTTCAGAAGATGCACTGAACAGCAAAGAATGGCAGACCTCCCGGAGGACCGAATGGAAACAGCTCCTCCATCCACCTACTGCGGGATGGACTGCTTTGGACCATTCTACGTAAAGGAAAGAAGGAAAGAGCTAAAGCGTTACGGATTGTTACTTACCTGCATGTGTTCCAGGGCTGTTCACATTGAAATGCTCGACGACTTGACCACGGATGCTTTCATTAACGCTCTGCGTTCATTCATCGCCATTCGTGGAAAAGTGCGCCAGATAAGAAGCGATCAAGGGACAAACTTCGTCGGAGCAAGATGAGAGTTCGATGAAGCACTGAAAGAGATGGATCAGGAAGAGTTCAAGGAACTTGGATGCGAGTTCATCATGAACACCCCTGCTTCAAGTCATATGGGTGGTGTCTGGGAAAGACAAATACGCACCATCAGAAGTGTCTTGACGTCCATTCTAGAACAGTCAGCCACACAACTTGACTGCTCCTCTCTGCGAACGTTCCTGTATGAAGTCATGGCGGTTGTAAACAGCAGACCTCTGACCACTGATTGTCTCAATGATGCAGCTAGTCCAGAGCCCCTGACACCAAACCACATCCTGACCATGAAGTCCACAATCCTCGCTCCACCTCCTGGAAAGTTCGTCAAGGAAGATCTGTACCTCCGCAAAAGATGGCGTCGAGTTCAACTCTTATCCAACCACTTCTGGACAAGATGGAAGAAGGAGTACCTCCTAAATCTCCAACAGAGACAGATGTGGACCAAAGATCGTAGGAACGCAAAGGTCGATGACGTTGTGCTCCTACAAAATGATGCCACACCACGTAACCAGTGGAGGATGGCGAAGCTTGTCGAAGTGTACCCAGGGAAAGATGGGAGAGTACGAAGACTTAAGTTGCTTATCAGCGACTCAACCCTTGATAAGAAAGGAAAGCGCATCTCTAAACCTGTCCACCTGGAGAGGCCCATCCATAAGACAGTGACACTGGTGGAAGCAGACTGAAGTTCTTTCTCTCTCTCTATCTGTCTCCCTCCAGGCCTTTCCTGTGGAGGCCAAGGACCGAAGTTATTGTATTTAGTTTTGTTTACTTTCTATGCAGTATGTTGGCTCTAAGTCATTGTAAAATCATATACAATTGATATGTTTGGTCGGAGTGTAACTGCCTCTGTGTTCAGTTTGAGTTTTTGGTTCCTACCAGTTTTTGGTTCCTACCTAAATGCTGTAGATTAAGGGCGGAACTAATGGTTGAAGCGCACAGTGTTCCGGGGACGTTTTATGCCGACGCACGCGTGTCAAAATCTCCGTATATAAGAGATAGTTCCGTCACAGTCAGTCAGTTCGGTCGGTCAGTTCAGTCAGTGAAGTCCCCATAATTTCCTCTCTTATTGCATGCAGCCAATAAGGTACGTTTGGTGTTGTGGTTGTTAGCTGTGTGTAGGCTCAAGCCAGGTAGCTAAAGTGCTAACGAAATGTTTGCTAAGTGAGTTTATTATTATTATTATTATTATTATTGCGGAAGGATTTAATGTGTTTTGTAGGTTAAGTTAATTTTGGTTAACAATATTGTAAAGACATGTGACACTAAGAGACGAAGTAGAATAATATGGATGTATGTTGTTATTGTTTGATCTGTGATTTATTGCATTTCATGTGTGTGTTTCACAGTTCTTCTTCTCTTTCGTGTAACGTCAGATGTCCAACTCGGTGTCGTGTAGCCATGCCCGCATCTCTGGTCCTAGGTCGAAGAGGCTGGCTTCCGAGGGTGGTCTATATAAGGGGCAGATGGTGATTATATGGTCGGCGGTCTGGTCAGGGTCACCGCACTCGCATGCCGCACTGTCCGCCAAGCCCCACGTCTTCATTGATGCTTTAAAGCGACCGACCCCAGTTCGTAGACGGTTCAGTGTGGTCCATTGCCGACGTGGTAGGTCGTCTCCTCCAATGGCGCAATCTCCTGGGTCCCAGATGTAACAGTGGATTCGGGAGGGCCCGGCTGACTCCCACTCCTGCTTCCAAGCTGCTGCCATCCATGCATCTCTGGAGATGTCCTCAGAGGTGGAGTTGAGCATCTCTTGTGCTGCCTTGTTGTAGGGGTGGCGGGACTTGAGTCTGCTTGGAGGTGCTGGTGTTATTGTGGTGTTGTGCAAGATGTGCCAGTCATACTTTTGTGCCTTCCTGGCCAGGGCGAGGGTGGCAGCCTCCCGTCGGAGGCCGGCCGGTGCTATTCCCGCGAGGACTGGCAAGAGGGACACAGGGGTAGGCTTTAAGCATCCAGTTATTATTCGGAGGGAGGTATTGATAGCCACGTTGACCTTTATCGCATGAGGGCTTCTGCTCCAGACTGGGGCGCAGTATTCCGCTGCAGAGAAGACCAGGGCTTGGGTGGATATTCGCAGCGTCTTAGCGGAGGCTCCCCAGGTTGTTCCAGCGAGGCGGCGGATCAGCGCGACCCTGGATGTCACCTTGGCCTTGACTTCTTCCAGGTGTTGTTTGAATGATAATGTCCGATCCAGACGCACTCCAAGATACTTCGGGGCTTGCTGGACCTCCAGACATTTGTTGTCGACGTGCACCTGAAGTTCCCTCCTGGCTTCTCTGGTGCTAAGGTGGTATGCCGCTGCGACTGTTTTTCCGACGCTGAGCTGTAGACGCCACCTTCGAAGGTATGCTACCAGTGTGCCCATGTCTTCGTTAAGCCCCTCTTCCATCGCCTTCCACGTTGGTCGGCTCAGCATGATGGCAAGATCGTCTGCGTAGCCATACTTTCTGGATACTGTATCAGGTAGGTCGTGGATGTAAACATTGAACAGCATCGGCGAGAGAACAGACCCCTGCGGTACCCCGTTCTTCAGTCTTCTGAGCCTACTGCACTGGCCACTGCTGGTCTGGAGGATGAAGCTGCGGTTGGAAAGTGTCTCCATGATGAACTTCACCATGTGGCGGTCCGGTATTGTCCTCAGCAGCTTCAGGTGGAGTCCCCGGTGCCACACGGTGTCATATGCAGCAGTCAGATCCAGGTACACTACCCCAGCTTTCTCATTGTTCTGGAAGCTGTCCTCGATGTCCTGACAGAGTAGTGTTACCTGGTCTGCTGTTGATCTTCCACGACGGAAACCAGCTTGTTCCCGTGGGAGCTGTGAGTCCACCACTGGCTCGATGCGGCTATGGATCATCCTCTCCAAGATCTTAAATGGGACACAGAGCAACGAGATTGGTCTGTATGACTTGGGGTCTTCTGCAGGTTTATTTGGCTTCGGCAGAGCTATGACAGAGGCACGGCGCCAAGTCTTTGGGAGCTTTAATCTCTGGTAGCATGATGTATAGAAAGCACAGAGCCAGCCAGATGTTGTTGTGCTCTGGTGGATGACGAACTCCGGGTGGATGTTGTCACGGCCAGGGGATTTGCCTGGCTTGAGCTTGCTCATGGCCTCACTGAGTTCCTCTGCTGTGAATTCTCCCGAGAGGTTGGAATCGACACTGGCCGCTCCTGAGATGCAAGACACCTCACGCGATGTCAGTCGGGCAAAGTCTTTGTCAGCATCCGGGAAGCGGCCATTCTTCAGGAGCTGGGATGCGATGGCATTTGCTGTGACTGGGCAGCTGTGGGGAGTTGTATTTCTGCCTGTGAGCTGGTTGATGGTCTGCCACGCCTTGCGACTAGAATGGGTGAAGTCGATTGATTCAACGACTTCTGTCCATCTGGCCCTGCGGGTGATATCCAGCTTCTGTAGCAGTGCTGCTGCAGTCACATCCACCTCTTCTCTGGAGCTAGCCCTCTGGTGGTCACACAGAAGGCGGCTGCATTCCTCGTCCCAACCTGGGATGTAATTCCTGTTATAGCCACGTGGGATGGTCTTCTTTGCCGCACCCAGGAGGACCTGGCAGTAGGCTGCATAGGCCGCATCCAGGTCGGCTGTGTCTGGGTCTGGCAGGCCAGCTGACCTTCTTTCAGTCTCCTCAGCATACGACTCCCAGTTGGCCTTTCGGAAGTTCCATCGCTTGGCGGGTTTCCCTGGTACCGGTTCCACCAGTGATGGGACTTTAATGATGGATGGTCGGTGGTGTGAGCGGGGAAACCTGTCCAGGACGCGTCTCTCCGGTTTCGGGTCGTTACTGTGGCAGATGGCGAAGGCCAGGTCCGGGTTGGTGGAGGTATTCCAGCGTGCAGAGAAGAAGGTTGGAGGCTCCTTGGGGTCATACAGCAGCAGAGCATCAGTGTTGGAGGCCCATTCACTCAGCGCCACTCCATTAGGTGTTGTGTGGTTGTAACCCCAGTCTGTGTGCTGACAGTTGAAGTCACCTGCATAGATGGCGGGTGCAGTTATTGATGGGAGTGACGTCGCGGACAGCTCTGATGGTGGGGGCTTGTATACGTTGACGACTGATGTTTCCTGGATTTTAGTAACCAGCCACTCGATGCTAGAGCCTGGTGGGGATTGGCTACTGGCTGACCAGTTTATTTCAGTCCGGACGAACGTTGCCACACCGTGTTGCTTGCTGTAGATGGACCCAGCGAGATGGAACCCAGGGATCTTGAGGATGTTGTCTGATGTGCAGTGTGTCTCCTGCAGGAGCAGAACCGCTGCCCCGTTAGAATCAGCCAGGTGACGCAGGACTTGGAGTTTGGCGGTTGTTAGGCCCTCGACATTGAGTTGAAACACTGACAGGCCTCGGTTTTGGACGGTCGGGATGACTGCCCGTCCGCCGATCCTAAGCCTGGCAGCTCGACGTTTGGTTGGCGACATTAGTTTCACAAGTTGGTCTTGCACCATTCCTTGTTACTTGCGGAGGAGGCCACGTGGAGGCTGTCGTCTTCTTCT
>CM051002.1:33840687-33863984 GCA_027704905.1 Muraenolepis orangiensis | reverse complement strand
ATCTGTGATTTATTGCATTTCATGTGTGTGTTTCACAGTTCTTCTTCTCTTTCGTGTAACGTCAGATGTCCAACTCGGTGTCGTGTAGCCATGCCCGCATCTCTGGTCCTAGGTCGAAGAGGCTGGCTTCCGAGGGTGGTCTATATAAGGGGCAGATGGTGATTATATGGTCGGCGGTCTGGTCAGGGTCACCGCACTCGCATGCCGCACTGTCCGCCAAGCCCCACGTCTTCATTGATGCTTTAAAGCGACCGACCCCAGTTCGTAGACGGTTCAGTGTGGTCCATTGCCGACGTGGTAGGTCGTCTCCTCCAATGGCGCAATCTCCTGGGTCCCAGATGTAACAGTGGATTCGGGAGGGCCCGGCTGACTCCCACTCCTGCTTCCAAGCTGCTGCCATCCATGCATCTCTGGAGATGTCCTCAGAGGTGGAGTTGAGCATCTCTTGTGCTGCCTTGTTGTAGGGGTGGCGGGACTTGAGTCTGCTTGGAGGTGCTGGTGTTATTGTGGTGTTGTGCAAGATGTGCCAGTCATACTTTTGTGCCTTCCTGGCCAGGGCGAGGGTGGCAGCCTCCCGTCGGAGGCCGGCCGGTGCTATTCCCGCGAGGACTGGCAAGAGGGACACAGGGGTAGGCTTTAAGCATCCAGTTATTATTCGGAGGGAGGTATTGATAGCCACGTTGACCTTTATCGCATGAGGGCTTCTGCTCCAGACTGGGGCGCAGTATTCCGCTGCAGAGAAGACCAGGGCTTGGGTGGATATTCGCAGCGTCTTAGCGGAGGCTCCCCAGGTTGTTCCAGCGAGGCGGCGGATCAGCGCGACCCTGGATGTCACCTTGGCCTTGACTTCTTCCAGGTGTTGTTTGAATGATAATGTCCGATCCAGACGCACTCCAAGATACTTCGGGGCTTGCTGGACCTCCAGACATTTGTTGTCGACGTGCACCTGAAGTTCCCTCCTGGCTTCTCTGGTGCTAAGGTGGTATGCCGCTGCGACTGTTTTTCCGACGCTGAGCTGTAGACGCCACCTTCGAAGGTATGCTACCAGTGTGCCCATGTCTTCGTTAAGCCCCTCTTCCATCGCCTTCCACGTTGGTCGGCTCAGCATGATGGCAAGATCGTCTGCGTAGCCATACTTTCTGGATACTGTATCAGGTAGGTCGTGGATGTAAACATTGAACAGCATCGGCGAGAGAACAGACCCCTGCGGTACCCCGTTCTTCAGTCTTCTGAGCCTACTGCACTGGCCACTGCTGGTCTGGAGGATGAAGCTGCGGTTGGAAAGTGTCTCCATGATGAACTTCACCATGTGGCGGTCCGGTATTGTCCTCAGCAGCTTCAGGTGGAGTCCCCGGTGCCACACGGTGTCATATGCAGCAGTCAGATCCAGGTACACTACCCCAGCTTTCTCATTGTTCTGGAAGCTGTCCTCGATGTCCTGACAGAGTAGTGTTACCTGGTCTGCTGTTGATCTTCCACGACGGAAACCAGCTTGTTCCCGTGGGAGCTGTGAGTCCACCACTGGCTCGATGCGGCTATGGATCATCCTCTCCAAGATCTTAAATGGGACACAGAGCAACGAGATTGGTCTGTATGACTTGGGGTCTTCTGCAGGTTTATTTGGCTTCGGCAGAGCTATGACAGAGGCACGGCGCCAAGTCTTTGGGAGCTTTAATCTCTGGTAGCATGATGTATAGAAAGCACAGAGCCAGCCAGATGTTGTTGTGCTCTGGTGGATGACGAACTCCGGGTGGATGTTGTCACGGCCAGGGGATTTGCCTGGCTTGAGCTTGCTCATGGCCTCACTGAGTTCCTCTGCTGTGAATTCTCCCGAGAGGTTGGAATCGACACTGGCCGCTCCTGAGATGCAAGACACCTCACGCGATGTCAGTCGGGCAAAGTCTTTGTCAGCATCCGGGAAGCGGCCATTCTTCAGGAGCTGGGATGCGATGGCATTTGCTGTGACTGGGCAGCTGTGGGGAGTTGTATTTCTGCCTGTGAGCTGGTTGATGGTCTGCCACGCCTTGCGACTAGAATGGGTGAAGTCGATTGATTCAACGACTTCTGTCCATCTGGCCCTGCGGGTGATATCCAGCTTCTGTAGCAGTGCTGCTGCAGTCACATCCACCTCTTCTCTGGAGCTAGCCCTCTGGTGGTCACACAGAAGGCGGCTGCATTCCTCGTCCCAACCTGGGATGTAATTCCTGTTATAGCCACGTGGGATGGTCTTCTTTGCCGCACCCAGGAGGACCTGGCAGTAGGCTGCATAGGCCGCATCCAGGTCGGCTGTGTCTGGGTCTGGCAGGCCAGCTGACCTTCTTTCAGTCTCCTCAGCATACGACTCCCAGTTGGCCTTTCGGAAGTTCCATCGCTTGGCGGGTTTCCCTGGTACCGGTTCCACCAGTGATGGGACTTTAATGATGGATGGTCGGTGGTGTGAGCGGGGAAACCTGTCCAGGACGCGTCTCTCCGGTTTCGGGTCGTTACTGTGGCAGATGGCGAAGGCCAGGTCCGGGTTGGTGGAGGTATTCCAGCGTGCAGAGAAGAAGGTTGGAGGCTCCTTGGGGTCATACAGCAGCAGAGCATCAGTGTTGGAGGCCCATTCACTCAGCGCCACTCCATTAGGTGTTGTGTGGTTGTAACCCCAGTCTGTGTGCTGACAGTTGAAGTCACCTGCATAGATGGCGGGTGCAGTTATTGATGGGAGTGACGTCGCGGACAGCTCTGATGGTGGGGGCTTGTATACGTTGACGACTGATGTTTCCTGGATTTTAGTAACCAGCCACTCGATGCTAGAGCCTGGTGGGGATTGGCTACTGGCTGACCAGTTTATTTCAGTCCGGACGAACGTTGCCACACCGTGTTGCTTGCTGTAGATGGACCCAGCGAGATGGAACCCAGGGATCTTGAGGATGTTGTCTGATGTGCAGTGTGTCTCCTGCAGGAGCAGAACCGCTGCCCCGTTAGAATCAGCCAGGTGACGCAGGACTTGGAGTTTGGCGGTTGTTAGGCCCTCGACATTGAGTTGAAACACTGACAGGCCTCGGTTTTGGACGGTCGGGATGACTGCCCGTCCGCCGATCCTAAGCCTGGCAGCTCGACGTTTGGTTGGCGACATTAGTTTCACAAGTTGGTCTTGCACCATTCCTTGTTACTTGCGGAGGAGGCCACGTGGAGGCTGTCGTCTTCTTCTCACAGTTCTCACGGTTACCAGTATCATAAAGAACGCATTGCTGTCATCATTGCATGAGAGGGAATTACACGGCCACTAGGGGGCAGCACAGAAATAAAAATAAAAGACACATGCGGCCACTAGGGGGCAGCACATAAATAAAAATAAAAGACACATGCGGCCACTAGGCGGCAGCACAGAAATAAAAGTAAAAGACACATGCGGCCACTAGGGGGCAGCACAGAAATAAAAATAAAAGCCACATGCGGCCACTAGGGAACAGCATAGAAATAAAATAAAAGCCACATGCGGCCACTAGGGGCAGCACAGAAATAAAAATAAAAGCCACATGCGGCCACTAGGGGGCAGCACAGAAATAAAAATAAAAGCCACATGCGGCCACTAGGGGGCAGCACAGAAACAATCCAACCCGTTTTATCAGCTGTGGGCATTTCTGGTTTGTTTACAAACGCTGAGCTTCCTGCTTGCCTGGAGTTAGTCTTTTTTTATCAACTCACAGGCCAACTATAACCTCTAAAGATGGGCTGTGATGGAGGAACGATTCCTAAAAGACACGAGTTGGTCAAAACCCCAAAGAAAGTGGAGAAGGTGCTCATTTCTTATCGTTCATACGTGACGCGTGTTAGAGTGCGGCTAGCTTATGCTAAGCTAGCTTAATGCCAATGCTAAGCTAGCCAAAGACCGACCTTATAGGCTTAAGTGTAACTCAGTTAAAATTAAACAAAGGCTCTGTTTGGGCTTCTGTAGATTCACTTTTTAACTAACATAAAGCTTTGCATATAATGCTGCATACGACAGTTGGCTGAGATAAACACCGAAGCTTAATAGAAGTAGGCTATAACTGCTATAGCCTAAGTTGTGTTTTGATAGCATATCAAGTCATTTGTATTCGTCTAGCCCTTAATAAGAGTTACCGACTCTACTGTATTAGATTCACATGTATTGTCATTGCGCAGCACAAGAATTCAGCATCTAACCAGAGTACAAATGTTAACAGTAAAGTGCGTGATAATATATAATGTACAGGTTAAAAGACAGTACTGGGTATTAAATGGGATATGAGCATAATGATAGGTATATATATATATATATATACACACACACACACACACCGGTAAGTGAGTATAATGTGTAACCACTGGGGTGTACCTGGACAGGTGGACAAGAGTGCAGCACTGGCTGCACAATGGAAATACTGCGCCTTGAGCCAAGAGAAACTCAGACGGCCGATCGTCACCTGTGAACTGGGAAGGTAACACTATATAACACTACTACTAACACTACTAAAACATTAATCCACGGTGTGTTCAGTTAGTAACATTATGTCTAACAGATATATATATATATGAATTTCCTTGCCTCCAGACTTTTCAACAAAGATGCAGTCATTGAATATCTTCTGGATAAAACTGCAGAGAGGCCAAACCTAGAAGTGGTCACACACATCCGTGGGATGAAGGTCAGCTTTTAAGTTCAAAAACATTTAATTTACCCAAAAAATACCATGTTGCCTAAATGTACAAATGTCCATTTCTGTTCCTCAGGATATAAAGGAGCTGAATCTAACGGATAACCCTGCATGGGAGGGCGAGGGGCGAACCATCCAAGGGGATCGCTACGAGGAGCTGCACTGTGCCATGTTCATCTGCCCCGTGGTGGGCCTGGAGATGAACGGCAAACACAGGTGGGTGAAGAGTGACTATTGATACTTGCCTGTGGTCATCATCCTTATTGTATTTGTAATATCTTGGTGGCATGTATACTCACTTGATGTATGCCATCTTCAAGATTCAATATGTTTCATTGCCATATGCAACAAATACAATGGAATGCTCCCCATTCCCTCCTGGAGTATGAATTTCCTGCAACAATATTATACTAAACTATACAATACAACAAAAAAACAACTTTACTGTAATCTTGACATTGGCTCAAATTAGGTAAAGAGTGGTCGAGATTAGCAGTACACTTAGTAATTACATAAAACACCCATCCCTTGTCCCTCAATTTTGAATGATTAGTGTTTCCGAAAACATAGTATACTATATATTAATGGCCGGTCAGAATATTAGATATTCGTTGGGCAAGAATGGATTTTTCATTTTTGGGTCAGCAACTTTTCTTTTGCTTTTATTTGCATACTATTTATTTTATTATTTGGTATGCAAACCCGACCGGTCCAAACTACAGGTCTGGTGTTGATCACGGTCTATTAGAAGCCCATTCTTTGTTTAAGTTATACAGTAACTGAGCAAAACCTCCTCTGTGGAACCGTGGAATGTTAACAGTGGAATGTGTCGTGTTCAGATCCTTGCTCTATTGTCCGATCCTCAGGTACACATTAACTGTGCTCCAACCGGGGAAACGGAGAAGACCCGTGCGTAACAAACTTCTAAGAATTTTCATAAAAGGTTTAATAAAAAACTGCTGAGATACAATACATTTCAATACAATATTCCATGGAACAGGGAGCCCGAGATCTCCACCCGAAAGACCGGATAACCAGTTAGCTGCCTGACCGTAGTTCACCCGAAAGTCTCCCGCTTCCCCGAACCAAACACATCTTTAACCCGTTGGAACTCTGCGTGGTCTTCGCCTTGTCCTTGCCGCCATTCTCGTAATTTTCCTGCCAGACCGTGCTCCGTGATCGTTATCATTACGGCTCTCAATGTCTGTGTGGCAGGGTGACCTCCCCCATCAATGATCCACTTCTGCACCCGGTCCTCCACGACGGCTTCTTCCTTCCTCCGGCCCTGAGAGTCATTCTGTCATCTATTCCCCAATACACTCCTACTACTACTATTAACTATATTATAACTATATTAACTACTGAGAGTCATTCTGTCATCTATTCCCCAATACACTCATCTGCGGCCTCCAACTGCGTTTTGTGAACACTTTCTTAACTACTGAGCACATGTGTGCCAACACTCAAATTATCTAAATGGTGGGGTACATGGGAACACTTTTAACACGTGAATACACACTTCAAAATTGACCCAAATATATGTATTATTCATATGAAATACACATGCATTTTCTTGATTTACACCACAAATGCTGCTGCAAATCATACTGCATGGCCAAAGCCGCAAACTATGTTTTATTGCCGTATTATGAAGACACGGCCATGTAAGGCCAACTGGAGGATGGAGTAATGGCTGCAGCAACAATATAGCTGAGGACTGTTAGCAGCCGCCAATAGCATCATTTGTACCGCATTAGGCACGTGCAACATGTTTATTTTGACCCTGTGTGCCAATCAGAATATTTGATTATTCGCTCATACCACCCGTCCAGTCAGTCGATGTGTAACTGTTGCAACTACAACTTCAAACTTGGAGTACCCTAACTACTTAATTACAATTATGGTGAAATGTTTGTTGGATGCTTAGCAGATCAATGAAGTTATACATCTCTCTCTATAGGTTCAGCTACCTGCAGACTTGTGGCTGTGTCTTTTCGGACCGGGCCCTTAAGGAGGTAAAGACTGAGATCTGCCACAAGGTAAGAAAAAGTTCTATACAACTATTATTACAATTATTACTATACTTTCATTCCAATGGTAAACAATGAGGAAAGCAATACAATTGAATAGCTATGGTCTTTTATTAGATTGTGTTATGTACTTGGTGTATGTAAAGACACTGACTGTCATTATTACACCTGCTGTAGGTACGATTTGAGAATTGTAAAGAAAGAGAAAGACGGCACAATAGCGATAACAAGGTGTTGAAAATAAATGACCCGTAAAACTGTCCCCTCCCACTCTGTTCTCTCTTCTTCCCCTACGTTTCTCTGCCATCGTGAAATGTTACCTGTCACTCGCCTGTGAGTGACCGGTAAGATGGACTTTCCCGACCCAATCAGGGAAGTGATGCCCTGATTGGTCAGAAATGAGCCAGGAGCATTTGACAAAACACTTTCTTACTCACTGAGAAATGTAATTTCTAATAAATGACAGGGAATTTGTAGCTTACATTTTCCCTACAGCCCCTTCTAACCATAATACTAATAATACTATTATTCATTTATTATTTCAATATTCTCCAGTGTACAGGAACTGTCATGTACATTTTTCATGGTGATGACTATTATGAGACCTTATTAGGTTATGATGCAGCAATATTCCAATTTCCTCATTAAGTCTTTTCAATGCTATTCATCTATCACAATGATATGTGAAGGTCATCCTGTGGTTGAGACAGAATGTACGTCTTTTTTCTTGTTTGTGCATCGCAGACCAATGACTCGTGTTGTGAACTACGTCCTGGCTTGGACAGGTCTTGGTTTTCTACCAGTCATATGTATACAGATGGGATGTGGTTGGTCCCACATAGTCAGTTTGTGACACATTCCCTGACTACACGTGTCTGCTTACTAGAGGTTTTGCGGTGTGGCCAATATGTAATAATCACAATTATTTAAAAAACCCCACCTTGATTACAATTATGCGAACGATTATTTTATCTGAGGAAAAAGACTTTGAACTAGCGTTCAAAGTTTTGGGGTCATGTCCTTCGCCATATGGAATGTGATTGAATCTGTGATTTCATTCGACCGGGTAGAGTTAGTTGGGTAGGGGTTGGAATTAGCTAATGTGTCTGCAGTAGAAGGCTGCCTTTTTTGCAATCTGTGTTTCTACACTTTCGGTGGCCTTGGTGTCTTTTTCTTTTCATTCTTCTTATTTCTTTGCGTGTTTGGCTTGCAATAGGTGTTGGAATAGGTGTTCCCTTGCACTTTATTACAGAACTTGCGAAACGCTCCCTGTTTCTGCCCGGTTGCCTTGTTACCAAAGGGAGCCCACGCAACCCACCGGGCTTCCTTTCTTAGGCCCCGGACACGCTTCATCTTCCAATACGCTCCATACCCCACATTCTCTTAGTAGGTTTCGCTCTCGGTCGTTGCTGTTCTTTCAGTGGCTTGAATTAATGAATTCACTCCGGAGGTGTCGTGTGAGAGTGTATGAATTCACTCAGGAGATGTTGCGTGAGAGTGAAGCGTGTATATCAACATTGGCTGTGTTTCTTGTTACTATTTGAATTTTACATCTTCTGACAGAAGGAAGTAGGTTTACTAGGTGAAGTCAAGTTTATTGTCACTTCCGTATAAAGCAGTGAGTGAAAATCTTATGTGCTATATCCGACGACAGACAGCAGTTATAAAAATAAAACTGAATAGAATAGAAGAAGTTAAAAAATAAATATAAATATGCAATTTATAAAATGCACTATCTGCACAGAAAAAGAGCAATATGTATATATAAATCAATGTAATAAAATATACATTGTTATATGCTATACGCCCTTGTTCAGCAGCCTGATGGCCTGACTGTGGAAGCTTTCTCTGAGTATTTGTACGGCACTTGATACTGCGGTATCGCCTGCCTGACAGTAAAAATGAATACAGTTGGTGGCTGGGGTGGGCATTGTCTTTTATGATGCGTTTGGCCTTGGCCACGCACCGCTGGTTGTATATATCCAGGAGGGGAGCTCACCTCCAACGATATACTGGGCCGTCCGCACCACCCTTTGTAGCGCTCTGCGCTCGAGTGCGGTGCAGTTCCCGTACTGGGCGGTGATACACTCTGTGAGAGCACTCTCCATGGTGCAGTTATAGAATGTTCTCAGGATGCGGGGGCCTTACGGATGTTCAACCGCTTGAAGGTGCGGCGCACATCCGCCTCCGAGATGTTCAGCAGGCTGGTCTCCTCAGGCGGAGCTGGCTTTGGCGGGCTGCCGTTCATGTCGAACCGAGCAAAAAAAGTATTTAGCTCACCTGGGAGGGAGGTAGAGGAGTTCTCTACACAACTGGTTCTCCGTCTGAAGTTCGTTATCGTCTGCAGCCCCTGCCACATACCCCTCGCGTCGTGGATCTTGAATTTCTCCTCCACTCTGTCCTTATACTCCCGCTTGGCAGTGACGATGGTCTTACGAAGGTCGTAACGGGCTCTCGTATATTCCTCCATATTCCCGGAGCCAAAGGCGGCGTTATGCGCGTGTAGGGCAGCGCGAACATCGCCGTTAATCCACGGTTTCTGGTTGGGGTATATCCGAACCGACTTGGTCGGAACAACGCCATCTATGCACTTCTTGATGAACCCGGTGACCGAGGACTTACTCGTTGATGTTATTGTCCGAGGCAACGCGGAACATGTGCCAGTCAGCGTGATCAAAACAATCCTGCAGCATAGAGTCCGATTGGTCCGACCAGCATTGGACCTCCCTCACAGCGATCGGTTGCTGCTTCAGTCTCTGCCTATAGGCTATAGTGTATATATACTACTGCCTATAGTAGCTGGATAGAGCGGTGGTCTGATTGGCCGAACGGTGGGCGGAGGAGGGCCTTGTAGCCATCACGGAAGGGGGTGTAGCAGTGGACGAGGATCCGCTCACCCCATGTGTTGCTCGTTATGTGTTGGTAGAACTTCGGGAGAACCTTCTTCGGGTTCGCCTTGTCCCCCGCCACAATGAGAGCAGCCTCAGGGTGTGCCGGCTCCTGTTCGCTGATAGCCCCATACAGTTCCTTCAGCGCTGTGTCCGTGTTGGCTTGTGAGGGAATGTAAACAGCGGTCACGGTTACCACTGTAAACTCCCGAGGTAGCCAGTATGGACGGCACATAAGCATCAGATACTCCAGGTCCGTGGAACAGAAAGACTTGAGGGGATGTACATGACTTTGGTTGCACCAAGATCTGTTTATCATGAGACATACCCCCCCTCCGCGATCTTTACCGGGGAGAGCCTTTGTTCTGTCCGCCCGGTGGACGGAAAATCCTGTACGAACCTGTAGCTCTCTTAACTTATTGTCCAGAGACTGTACATTAGCCAGTAGAATGGTGGGTAGTGGGGGGCGATCGTATCGACATCTCAGCCTGACTAGCACGCCGGCTCGCTTCCCTCTCTTCTTCCTGCGATGCTTGCATGTAATCGTGCCCAAGATGGTCGGAGATAATCCAGCTGTGACTTCGGGCGGGACGTCCGAGTCGAAAGAATGAAAAAACTCCGGTAGGCGGCGAGCGACTGTCGATCTGATCTCCAGAAGTGTGCAAAAGTTATAAATGAACGTGCTGCTAACTTCCTGAACAAAGATAGTCGCGATAAAAAGAATAAATAACATCGTCGTGCGGGAGCTCGCGACACGGCAGCCATCTCGTACGGCGCCATACTCCAAACCGAGTCACAGTCAGGGGTGCAGTATGGGGGGGGAGGGGATTCTCAGAGTATAGAGACTTGGCATGTCTCATACTTCTGAACCTGATGTGCTATATCGCTTAATCAAACATCACCACATACCTTCTACATGGTGGACTTGACAAGTGGCCACCAAGAGAGAAGGGTGAATAAGGGTGCTTCTAAATCAATATATATTTTAAAGGTGGTTTATTATGTGGCAATCACAGGTTAATGATTAGCTGGCTCTCACTGACAAATTGAGAACAGAACGGTCGTGTGTCCAACCAAGCTAATTCGATTGCGAAGGAGATAATCAATAGCAATAACTGTCAATTTTCTTCAGCTAATTGCAGGACCTCAGGACATTGAATAATGCAACATCAGATAAAAATACAGCTTTATTGAGACAGGGATATATAGAAATATCCCTGTCATAGGCTTTTTAAAATATTATTTTTATTTAAACCTCTTGTATGTTTACGTAACTATTCTTATATTCCTTGTCAAATATTACCATGTTACTTTAACTTTACTTCACAGTATCCACATATTTTATACACACTCCTTACATTCCAGATTTTCATACGACTTTAATGAGTTTCTTCAAATCCCAAAACAAAGCTTTCTAACTTCTGTCTAGGCATGATCAGATAATTGCCTCAGTGCAATAATGCCATGTCCATAAATAGAGCTTCATAAAGTTGTTCCCTGAGCTTCTTAGGAGTGTGAATGTCTTGTTTGTTACTAGTTAGGGAAGAATGAGGAAGAGAAACACATTAAATCCCTCATGGGATGGGTTGGGTAAACAGCTAAATGAATCAGAACCTCACCACCATGGGAATCAGATGGCATACATTAGGACTGAAGATACTATTATCTCCATTTGTGAGCGGACATGAAGACGACCTCTTACCTCCTGAGAGCAGCACATCCCTCTGGATCCATGTATAGTTTACTGGCCAGTGCTTTAATGTTGATTCATACTTATTTATTATTTATTTATTATGATTCCAAAACACACCACTTAAATAATTAATGTACAAAAACATGCATAATTGATATCCATGCTCCATGTCAAATGCCAAACAGTTGTTGAGGCAGACTTGTATTATGTCCGAGAATGTACAATTGCATTCCAAATACAATTTAAACTTGTATTGTGAATCAAAGATTGTCGATGCTGTTTTTGAACATGGACTTCGGATCAGGAATGGATGGATCAGGAATGGATGGATCAGGTCACCCAAGCGCAGAGACTAGTGGTTCTTTCACAGTGAGGGATTATTTTTACCGGCTCATGCAGCTGATGAGAAATCATACGTGTGTATGTGCGCTCTCTGTCTCCATCGCCTACAGGTCAAGTGTTTCCCTCGGCCAGAGGTTTAATCGCCAGTGTGGCTCTACCAGTAAGCACTCTCGGATAAGAGCATATCTGAGGCGTGCCTTGATCTGCACACACTGTATATTCTCTAGGACCTTTTAAATGGCGCGGACACTATACCTTGCCTTTTTACGAGCTTACTTCTCTTCCGAAATTTGCATACTTCAAGTTAACCACGATGCAAGATGAACAGTAAAAACGGCACTCTACCGTGTATGTTAATCTGTGGTTGTGGTATATGCATCTACAACTTTCAGGATTTTAGTTCCTGTATCCCGGCGGCTGTTGTGGGTAACGTTTTCTGTGCAGTTCTGTTTAACATGTTTTTTTTTTCTGGCTGTCGTGTAAATCTTGGCTGGTAAATCTTAATATCAAACATATTATATATGATAAAGAGGACACATTTCTTATTTAGTTTCCCTTGCATGCAAGGAATGTAAATCCACTTGCATTCCTGTTTGACATACACCAGGCATCACCACCCCATTCTCGTTGGTCTTGATGGCACACTCAAGTCTATTTATAGACGTCAGATAGTTGAGAAGAATTTAGAGTTCAATGACACAACACAAAAAAAATAGAACTATGAAATGACTTCAAAAAATATATTTATTTAGTAATGTAATCATTTATAATGAACAACTAATGTGTTGTTACCATGTGCGTCTACAATATACTGTTTGATTGAGGTCATTATTTGAAGCCCTGTAGGATTTATCAGCCTACTAAGCTTGGAGTGTAATGGAAATATTTCTTCATTCTTGCGTCATTGTAGGATAACCATAGCTAATACATCGAGTCATTGAGAGCAATTTATTCATTCATATATAATTGATAAATAACGAAGATGTATTGTTGTCCACCATTGCTTTTTATTACAAATAATATCAATCAATATATAGAAAAATAAAATAGAGGGCTGAATTCAAATACCGTATTGACCCGAATATAAGACGGGTTTTTTTTCCAAGAAAAAAATCTGAAAAAGAGGGGTCGTCTTATAATCGGGGTTTAGACTTTTCGATGTACCGTAATTGCACATGTAATTGCGCAACAACAGATCGCGCCAAACGACTGTTCCGAGACACCGCGCGACACTTAAAGTAACTCAAAGTCTTAAAGTAACAGTACATAAAAACAGTTACCTGGAGAGATAGAAATGGAGAGACACCGCGACCAACTTGAAAAAAGTGGCTCAAAAGTAGGGCAAGTTAATAAACAGGAGAGACGAAGTTACGATGCCAATTTTAAGATAATGGTGATAAACGAAGCAGAGACATCAGACACCTGTCATTGCGACACAGGACAAGCCCAGCGCCTGCCCTTAGTGGACACTTGACTGAGCCAGTCAAAACCTAGTGACCTAGTGATCATACCGGGCGGAATGACAAGCCAGCTGCAGGTGTTGGATGTGGTCGTTAACAAACCATTCAAGGTTCATCTGCACAAGAGATCCACAGAGTGGCTCCTGGCTGCTAATCACGCACTGACACCGTCTGGAAAAATCCAAAAGCCTGCAGTACGTTTGCTCTGTGAATGGATCTTGCAAGCATGGGCTTACGTTTCCCCAGAAAGCATTAATGGGTTTAAGAAATGTTGCGTATCAAATGCCATGGATGGCAGCGAGGATGACGTGATGTGGGAGGAGACGGGGAGCAGACACCGTGAGTGACGATAGCGGGAGTGAGAGGAACAACCAGCGATGTAGAAGACGAGCTGAATGAGAAGACGTGATGTGACCAATAGACTGATGTTCTGTTTCATTGCTCTACTATTTGATTGCACTACTGTTTTATTGCACTACTGTTTCATTGCAATATATCTAGCCTGTTTTGTTTTTGTTTGCCAAGTTAGGCAAATTTGAACACAATGTGTGATGTGTGTTATCATTATTTTCCAAAAAAAATATTTTCTTTCTAAAAAAAATATTTGGTGTTTTTCCAAAAAAGAGTCTTGAAAAAGAGGGGTCGTCTTATAATCGGGGTCGTCTTATATTCGGGTCAATACGGTACATTAGGGACGATGACGACACAATTTTCACAATCGACGGTTGCAGATATTTGAAGTATTTATATATTTTAAATAACTCAATGTTTTATAAGAACAACAAACTAATTTTAATAAATGTGATGAATAATAAATAAAAATAAATAAATAATAATAAAAATGTGATGAATAGATACATATTACTATTTTTGTCACATTTTTCCAGAAGTATCTTCATGGCTCCATGGTGTTCTGGCTTGTTGTGGTATAACTGATCACTAGTGAGTCCACCCATGTGTATCATGTTTGGACTGGACCAGGCCACCTCTCTGGTCCACTATACCTCCTGGTGTGTTTGCATTAGATCGATCCATCGTACATTTTGGAGGACAAAAGGGGACCGATTTTGAAATGACCAATCGACCTTTGAGATACAAAAAACAAATGTTCAGATAAACTATTTCAACATCCTTATTTCCATTCAAACTAGGCCACAGGTTACCCCTGCAAATATTTGTTTTTATTTGTGGTTGCATGGGAGTCATGCAAATGACATGCTAGTTACTTCCGCTTCCCAGAGCCAGCTCTACCTGGGCAGTAGAAAGTGTGTTGCTTGTGATGTGGTTGTGGTGGTTTTGTCTTAAACAAGACGGTGTTAGCAACCAGCCCTTCACACTGCCAATATGAAGCATCTGCAGTTGATATATATATATATATATATATATATCTCAATATAGTCAATATATATTTTTATTTGTGAAATGTTGAACAATAATATTTGTTTCACTATCTTGTAAGCGTAATGCACATTTGATAGTCGTTTATGAGGGGACGTTTGGGACATTATTCAGAAATACCGTTCACACACACAACTAAAACCAAAATAATTTACAAACCTATGTAAAAATGTCTCATAAACACATATGAAACGCTCTAACACACATAAGAAATCCAAAGTTATTCACATACACATGTGAAACGCTCTCATATACACATGTGAAACGCTCTCATATACACATATTAAAAGCTGTCTTAAAAGCTTGGTTGTGGGCACGTTCGATAGGGTTTTTCTGAATGATGTCCCTAACGGCCCCTCATAGTCGTTACTATTGATCCACGTACAGCTTCATGTTCCCTTTTTTTTCAATTCATTGTCCACCACTGCTGCTGTTGGTGGTGTTTGAATGCGGTGCAGCCAGAACCCATGCAGGCTCTACGGGTACTAGTGACTGGCTCAGCACCTTAGCCCTGTGCCACTGCTCCAGACAGCCCAGGGCCTCGGGGAATGTCTCGCTCTCAAACTTATTGGCAAACATGCTGTTCCTTTTGAAGATCCATGGTAGATCTTCTATTCCATACACGCAGATGCCCCTCACATAACGTCCTGGGAGGAGACATATAGAACACTTTAAACCATCATTTAGTTTTTAAGAAAAGGGATAAACTGGTACTCTTTATTATGCTGTTTTTGAGGTTGAATATTCACTTACATTTTAAAAATACCAGAAGAAAATGTGTTTTTCCGTTTACTTTTTAAACAAAGTGGACCAGTAGATGCATAATAGGTGATGCCGCTGAACTACACACCGATCTACCGTACCTTTGCAACCACTGTGTGAAACTCCCTCTTGGTCTTGCCACTTGATGGCTCGGATGTCCCCGTCCCAGCCTCCCTCGACGTGGCAGCCAGGAGCTTCTGAGCACAACAAGACAGCTGGTTGAATACATTACTCAAGTAATACAAAAGGAAATGCTTCCAATTTGAACCATGAGGCATCCTCACACTAGTGATAATATCCCATGATGGGTTCCTACACTTTGTAAAACATAATTGACTATTGGAATGGGATTTGGTGTATAGGACAAATACCTTTCAGATGATTCAATGTGACCCAATAATGCTCATCCGGACTGTAGGTGTCTTTGGACCATTCCAACAGGTCTTGAGCCACTCTGCTCTTCAGGACAAAGTTCACAAACCTCCTTGTGAGAGCATAGTAGGCTGTGCCAAAATATATTTGCATATTTTGCGGTGGAGGACCCTTCCTCTTGCTCTTCCCTTTGGAGTCCATGTGGGATCCTCTGATTTCCTTGTGCTGAAGGTGTGTCCTGTACCTCATGCTCAGAGGCTGCTTGACTCCAGGAGTCATGTTCTTGTCCCGCCATTCTTTGCTCTGCATGTAGCGCACCAGTTCCAGGTTGCTCTGAATGGGGAAGTCCTGTCCGCAGAGATTGATCACCTTTTTCCAATCCACCTTGGAATGCACAAGGTCCCTCATGCAGTGTATATCCGCTTGTAGCCGGGAGAACCCCGCGTACGTCACCGTCTCGCTGTGGCTGGAGAGGAAGACGTTGGGGAGGCAGCCCACCAGCTGTTGAACCGCCTCTTGGTAGCTTTGTGGAGCCTTGGCGTCTACGTGAATGCAGTAGACGTTCTGTGGGGCGTAGACGGCTCGCAGCAAACGGACCAGCAGCTGCAGCTCTTTGTGGACAGTCAGAATAAAGGCTAGTGGGTAGTCTTGCTCTTCCTGGCTCAAAGGTCTTGTGATGAAGTGTAGGTCCTCGATTAAATGTGAACAATTCAGATGGTTCTTTAGAAGGAAACTCTGCACCTAAAGGTGAAATAGAAGAAGTATTACTGGGGTTTTTTATGGACATACGCTCTATTTATTTTGTGTATTTACTATTCTCTTTATTTAAGGGCATTTAAGCCATAATGACGGATCAATCAGTTTATTTGTTTTCCAAACTAGGCCTTAAGATTTTCTTTAAAAATGCACTACAAAAAACAACCCTAAAACCATCACTTAAGCAAAGCAAACCATTAGTGTTGTATTGTACAGTTAAGTCAATATTATCCCTCCGTCTACCGCTTATCCTTGTCGATGGACCAGAAGTAAGCGTTTATCTTGTATTTACTAGGTAGACAATGGGATGGGCATTGTGGAGTGTGTGTGGTTGGTGGCTGGTTGAAGCAGCTTCACCTGAGTGAGACTGATTGGCTGGTGAGGCTACACACCTGTGGGTCCTTGTTAATCAAGGCCCACAGGTTAAAACAGCCTCCACCACACACTCTCGAGGAAAGAGCTCTAGCATGTTCCATCTGCTCTGTTCTCCATGATTCAAAACAATAATGTTGCAATAAACCGGATTCCTCATCATCCTGTGTCCTTGTCTTTCGGGAGGAGTCATTTTAATGGCTGGTGGCAGCTTGGACTGCTGCAGTGATTTCTTGGGAGATGCTTGAAGCTGAACATGCTTTTCAAGTTTATTGGGAACGTGACAAAAAGCTGAATTTCTATAAAAAAAAGGCATACCTGGCTGTCATGCCATGGGAGTCCCCGGTCAGCACTGTGCAGGTACGCTTCACATTTATCAGAGTAGGATCTGAGTCCCAGAGCCCCTCCCTGAGGCTGCAGCTCCTTCTGGGTCCAGGCCCTCAAGTAGATGAGGGAGCAGATCACCGTGCAGATCCCCAGGCACACCAGGAAGCTGCACTTGGCCCCTTCAAGTGGGATCATAATAGTCCAACGCCCTGCAATAGACACGTGGGTTACTGTACGGACGGCTCCACGACGCCCTGATTCTAAGGGAAGTCGGGTTAAGTGAGCTACAGATTCATTGTGGAAACCAGCTTTCAGCATTCAAATATGAATTGTGTAAATTCATCCTTGCTGTGAATTCTGGGGCTATATTATGTAACGTATTTCTAAATCTGGAGGTTGAATCCTCTTTATTGGTCACATACATGTACACACACAGTGACATTAGTTTCTCTGCATTTAACCCATCCTAGTATTAGGAGCAGTGGGCAGCTATTGTATATACAGGGGAGCAGTGTTGGGGTCCCAGTCCTTGCTCAAGGGCACTGAGGCAGTGCGCCCAGGTGTTTTGGGGACTTGAAAAGCCAAGCTGACTGAGCTATCCTGCCACCCCATAGGGTGGTTAAACTCTGCCAATGGACCTGGGTTCAATCCCCAACATCCAGTCAACCTGTCGGAATTCTAGAGTAATACCTAAGCCCTACCAGCTCGGAACTGGCTTGTTCCCAATTTAATTCATTACAACTAAAATGACTAAATAGTAATGGTATAAAGCGTGTTCTTTACTTAATTTGTTAGTCACAAACGCTCAAAGTTTGCAGTTTCAGTTTACAGTTTCTGTAAACCGATCAAACCCAATGTTGATGCTGGCATTTAATGCGTTACTTTAACTCCTTTAACTCTCCAAAGACTTACTTCACGTTTCTGAGTAGCGGGAAATTATGATCCAGTTTAACAGTCTATCCAATGTATTTGCCAAATCTTTGTGTACAATTTCAGATGTATCTCTCGTATGTAGTTATCAGAAAGTGAGAGACTTTGACAATTCAGTATAGTGAAAAATATCGAGGCATTCATTCTACTGACATTTAATCGATACACGTGACACAATATAATTTTTAATCATAACTAAATATAAAAAATTATGTATTGGGGTTAATGCAAGTTGCAAGAAAACATAAATGACAAGAAAACGTAAATGACAAATTCATTGATCGTGCGAAGTATTGGTTAGTTTATAGATTACACAAGGGATGTGTTGTAATTGTGCTATTGTTACCTTCAAATATGTCCAACAAAGTATATTTAATGGCCTTTAATCGGCCTATAACTCATCACAGCTTGTAAATAAAACGCCCTGCTTTGCTTTACCTTATTAAACATATTGGTCCACCAAGCCTTTCTGTGTGTCGGAAAAAATACATATCCATCTGTTCTAATACCCTTTTCAAGAGTAAAGGCCTTATCTTGTGGGTGTGACTGCAGGTCACACCCTCTCAAACGAATCTCAAACAAACCCCTTTTTATCTGGTCAACATGCTGTCCAAGTAGTGAGCCACGAATAAGCTCAAAATTAGGATTGTTATACATGACAGACGCCTGGTCTGAAAGTGATGACCGGGGTTACGGCCGATGTCTCTCTGAGCCCTGATTTTGCTGCATGGTATCCTTAGTTTTGCTACAGGACTATTCAAGCAGTTCACATTTGGATATCCATGGGATCCAGGGGACCCCTGTAGGTCAGTCTTGAGTGTACCGTCTGATAGGATCGGTGCACCAACTGGCTCACTAGTATAGGATCGGTGCACCAACTGGCTCACTAGGATAGGATCGGTGCACCAATTGGCTCACTAGGATAGGATCGGTGCTCCAATTGGCTCACTAGGATAGGATCGGTGCACCAACTGGCTCACTAGGATAGGATCGGCGCACCAATTGGCTCACTAGGATAGGATCGGCGCACCAATTGGCTCACTAGGATAGGATCGGCGCACCAATTGGCTCACTAGGATAGGATCGGTGCACCAATTGGCTCACTAGGATAGGATCGGCGCACCAATTGGCTCACTAGGATAGGATCGGCGCACCAATTGGCTCACTAGGATAGGATCGGTGCACCAATTGGCTCACTAGGATAGGATCGGTGCACCAATTGGCTCACTAGGATAGGATCGGTGCACCAATTGGCTCACTAGGATAGGATCGGCGCTGCATTTGCATGCTTTGCCATGTGGGCAAATTCTTCATCTCGACATTTCACATCTTCTGTTTCCATTGGTCCTGTCGAAGCTTTCTTGACTTGTCCCTTTGGCTCTGTCTATATCCTATAGACAGTTTCTTTGTTTACAAAACAATATTACCCTATCAAACTAACATTATTTTACTCATTATTCATTACTAATTACAGATTTCTGCACTGTACTGCAGTGTATTCATGATGCTGCTCCACTACTGGCACTTTACAATTATATTAAATGCTCTTTGCACAATATAACACATGTATATATCCTCCTTCAATAACTTTATCCACGTTATTGTTCTTTTTATATTAATTTATTCGATTTGATTGTGTACAGTATTCTTATAGTATTGTGTTCTAGAATGTCATACTGCAGGAGGGAATGGGAGTAAGCATTCCATTGTACTTGTTGCAAATGGCAAATACAATTCTTGAATCTTAAATGAATGAATTGTTTATAAGGGGGATAAAATGATTGTTGAAGTAAAGCATCTAAAAGTTATATCGAACTACCAGGTGGAGGCCAAACAAGCAAACCAAATCCGCTGCACTGGACTAATTACATTGTAGTAGTTCCGCTTTACTAGACCTTTTTGAATAATCACCATCTCTTAAACTTAAATGGATTACGAAAACCAAAGCTAATGTCGGAATTGCCAGGAGCCACCTGCCTGGTGGTGGCAGCTTAATACAGTAAGGACTTCTGAACACTCGTAAGAGCTTATGCCAAGGGTATAAACAACAGAATCATTAGCTACGAATGCCGTGATGACATTTTCCGTCTTCACGCCAACATAATATGGTTAGCAGTGCCCACATGGACACACGGCATACTTTAGGCCCAAGAACAGAGCCTTAGTAGCTACCAGGTTCCAGCGCCACCATGAAGCGTGGGCGTGCTCATATTATTACAAATGTTATTTTTTTTGTTTGTTATTTTTTTGGAATGCTCATTTGTTTCCTTTTCGTAGAACATTCAAATAGCCGATGTATATTTACCTATTAGTACTAGTCACTAGTCAGGCTGCACCTGTGGGGGTGGAGGGGTGGAGGCGGCTGGCTGGGTTTCACCCCTTCTCTACAATACAAATAGGTGACACCCCCTGTATTTTTTGATTGGGTTACCGTTATTTGAACAAAGCACAATCACAAACCTAGCCTACGAACGGCTCTCTAGGTTAAACCAACAAGTGGGTTGTGACCCTGGGGCTGTGCTGAGGTTTGGCTTGGAGGAAACAAGAACATGGAAAACTGTGAAACTGTATTTATTACCTTACAGGAACAGAGTCTGAATTTATTTTCAAGATTATATTTTCTTGCAAGCAGCTTCAATTCAATTTTTTTATTTGATGATTTTTAACGCCACTCAACTCTCTATTGACTCTTTCTGGCCAATCATCCATTTCCCCCCCAAAGTAAGTCAGAAACACTTTTTGTTAAGAGCGCACTTCTCCCCTTAATCAGAGATGAGATAATGCCACCGTTACCTTGTGCTGCGGTGGAGCTTCTGGTCCTCAGAGCGGAGCAGGGGGTTAAACATTAGCCTCCCTCGTGCTCTCGCTGATGCGATCTCCGCTTCTACAAAAGGGTCCTTCCAGAGAGGCTGAATTAGCGTGGGATGGATGGCAACCGTCACTAAGTGCAGAGACGGGCGGTGGGGGGGGGGGGGGGGGGGGGAGCAAGAAAAGACAACAGCGTGCGGTCAAGCGCTCCGGTACGGTGTGGTCAGGTTTGTTGGTTTTGCCGGCAGGTAAAGCTTTGCCTACCGTCTGCGTCAGAGGAGGCGGAGAGGAGGCGTAGAGGCGGAGAGGAGAGGGGGGACGAGTGTTTGTGGATGTTTTGTTCCTTTTGTTGCACCGTCGTCCTCTTGAGACTGTGACTGCCCCTGCATGGTTACCAGCAACCTCGTATAAACACATGCAACCCCTCTCTCTCTCTCTCTCTCTCTCTCTCTCTCTCTCTCTCTCGCTCTCTCGCTCTCTCACAATCAGTATCCTCCTCCCCTCCCCTCCCCTGTCTGTCTCTGTCTCTCGGTCTCTCTCTGACTCTTCTATTTCTCTCTCACTGTACCTTGTTATTCCCATACGATTTCCATGTTCACATGTTCATTCTTTTGTCCTTTGTTTTGTCTTCCTCTTTTTGTTTCTGTTAGTTTCCGTGTTCTCTCGTGTTTTTCATCAGCGCGTCACGGTCCTCTTCTCTCACGAGGGTTTGCGGAGAGTTAGCGGTGCTCAGAATAGAGTGTCAACCCTTTGTGTGTGTGTGTGTGTCTCTCTCTCTGTCGCTCGACTTGTATGTCTCAAGGGACCTGGCTGGGTTTGGCTCTGGCTTGGTGGGGGAGCCCAGCCTGCGCTGGCGTCAGAGCCGGGAAGAGAGAGCACAGGGAGCAGGTTTTAGAGCAGCGTGTGCTGGGTTTGTTTGCCGACTGCCTGGTCAGCTCCTGAGATTAGCCCTCTTGTATTAACATAGCACATGGCCACAGTTCACACCCACACACCAGGCATACACACATAATAGGTCAGTCCCCTGCTGGTCACCCAGGTCACTTTTGACCTGGGGGGTGGGGGGTGTGCGCGCGCACGCACGCTTTATAAAATATGAGCAATATTTGGGGAGATAATAATTGATATCAATTGTCTTATGATATTGTTGACACATTTGATGCTATGGAAAGTATGATACGATAATTTAATGTCTCCAGGGTTGAGGCCAGGAAATGATGATGACATGATGATGAAGTCAACTGTCCTCGTTCCTCTAGCCCTGTTATTCTACCACAGTGCTTTGTTGTTGGGCATTTATTGTTTTTCTTTCAGTTGAACGAGCACACTTAATGTGGCTTGGTAAGTCAATAAGCTTCATGGGGTTGGATCGCCTGTAGAAACGGTGCATATCATTTGCCTCACAATTTGAACCTCCCATTCCCTCCCGTTCCAGTGTGGAGAGCAGTTCAGAAGTGAAGACATCGTGGTGCTCAATGGCCCTAAGGAGGAGATGATGAAACTCAGGGAGAGGATGGAGGAGAAGAGGCTCAAAGTGAAGACCAAGGTGAGTGTTCAGGTTTGGAATTGCAGTGACACACTTTAATTAGGGAGAGGCACTGGCACCAGCAACAACGTAAAACGTAAAAGTATAATATTTCATCAGGCGCCTTTAATCAGTGCTAGTCTTTCTCCATTTGTCTTGTCAAAACATGTTTCTTAAGAGATTTGCATTTGCTTTCGGACGTTTGAATGTTATTCAAATCACAAGTTAAAGGTCACCATAGTCTCATCAAAGACCCGTCTGCATAGCCTATGCTACTGCATAGTCTTTTTGTCTAGTGTGAGTTTGTTTGTTTCTGTTCCACCTTGCAGAAATCAAAGAAGAACAAGGTTGTGGAGGCAGTGTTCAAAGTACCAGCTTTGAAAGGTAGTGTGTGTGTGTGTGTGTGTGTGTGTGTGTGTGTGTGTGTGTGTGTGTGTGTGTGTGTGTGTGTGTGTGTGTGTGTGTGTGTGTGTGTGTGTGTGTGTGTGTGTGTGTGTGTGTGTGTGTGTGTGTGTGTGTGTGTGTGTGTGTGTGTCCTGCAGCCCTTCTGTGCAGCCACCATGAATAACAGTGCAGTAGCTGTAATGAGTCCAGTAAAGTATGATAGTGTAATGTAATATGGATAACAATGTTCTGATAGTGGCAGCACTCCTAGCAGTTCAGTAGGTGCACTGCCTGGGGATAGAAACTGTCCTTGAACCTGCTAGTCCTTACGGTACGGATGCTGCGTAAACAGCGACCAGACGGTAGAGGGAGGAAGAGATGGTGTCCAGGGTGGTTGGGGTCCTTTGTGATGGAGATGGCCTTCTTCCGACATCTGGTCCTAGAGATCTCCTCAATGCATGGAAGTGCACACCTGATGGCCAGCCTCAAGCCCAGCCTCGTGGCATAATAAAAAGCTGGTGCACACTGGAGATCAGAAGTAGGAGGAGATGTCCCCGTCCGACCGTACTACTGGATCTGATGAGGAGGT
>CM051002.1:33830687-33835687 GCA_027704905.1 Muraenolepis orangiensis | reverse complement strand
AGAGAGAGAAATATATTAAGAATAGGTAGAACAGATAGAAAGAAGAGGTAAGATAGACAGACAGACAGATAGTAGGAAGAGGTAAGACAGACAGACAGACAGATAGTAGGAAGAGGTAGGACAGACAGACAGAAAGAAGAGGTAAGACAGAAAGACAGACAGATAGTAAGAAAAGGTAAGACAATCAGACAGACAGATAGTAAGAAAAGTTAAGACAGACAGACAGATAGTAAGAAAAGCTAAGACAGACAGACAGATAGATATTAAGAAAAGGTAAGACAGACAGACAGACACTTAGTAAGAAAATGTAAGACAGACAGACAGACAGATAGTAAGAAAAGGTAAGACAGACAGATAGTAAGAAAAAGTAAGACAGACAGACCTAAGAAGAGGTAAGACAGATAGTAAGAAGAGGTAAGACAGATACATAGTAAGATGAGATAAGACAGGCAGACAGACAGATAGAAAGAAGAGCTAAGATAGACACACAGACTGACCGATAGTAAGAAGATGTAAGACAGACAGACAGATGATTGACAGGGTTCCACCCCTATGATGTCACCTTCATAATGTTTGGCGCTTTGCGACGGAGCGAGCGTTCCGCGGAGGTCTCGCCGTTCCACTCAAAGCCACCAAAAGACTCTCTTGATGAACTTTAACGATGCACTTTAACAACAGGCTTGGCTGAGGCTCAGACCATTCTAACAAACCAATGGTTATAATTCAGACCCACAACTGGTGAACTGTCATTTACTTTTTAGCTTTCTATTCATTCATGGTTGGTGCAATGTGGTTGACCCCTGAGGCCGTGCTTTGGTCAAATGCTTCTGTAGCACAAAGACACTCATCTCACTGACATCTCTGAGGTTACAGATATAAAAAAACATATATATATATATATATTTATGTATAATATATATATTTTTATATATATACATATATATGTATGTATGTATATATATATTTTTTTTACATGCACGGCCTCAGGGGTCAACCACATTGCACCAACGATGAATATATATATATATATGTATATATGTATATATGTATATGTATATATATGTATATATGTATATGTATATATACTGTAAATTATATAAATACATATAAATACATTAGATCATTAATTAACATCACCGTTTACAGTAGTGTGTGTTGATTGTATTGTGTATTTTGTTGCACAAAATTTTAATGAGGGCCGATATAATATAAATATTGTATATAGATTTTGTATATAGATTTGTATATATTGTATATCGATTGGGCCAGTAGGTGGCAGCAGAGACTCACCCAGCCCGCCCAGAGAGCGCGGAGCAGTCTGCTGCTCGTTACACCAAAGTTACACCATAAATAATCCAATCATTATGGCCGAAGATAAACAAACGTTAGTCGTTTTTTCCATTCAATTCTTGTTGACCTTATGTCATTCTGTGTGTTCTTATAGGCTACATGTTGTGCACGCTATGTGTGTGCGTATTTTAAATAGTTTACAAAAAAAACGCTTAGGCAGGCCCGGCTACTGTCTCCAACATTAGATTAGATTAGATTCTAATGTATTGTCATTGCACAGCAGCACAAGTACAGTACAGTGAAAATAATTTGGAATCTAAACCAGAGTGCAAATATTACAGTTAAGTGCATGGTCATATAATTTACAAGTGGTTAAATAGGATGTAAAAACATTCTAGGTATAAAAACAGGTATAAAATAAATGATAGAGGTAGGTATGAGATATGTGCAGAATTATAGCTATATATATATATATATATATATATATATATATATATATATATATATATATACAGGTAAGTATACAAGTATCAACAGGTAATGAGCAGGGGTATGCACTTATAGTCTGTAATGCAAGCAGCAATGGGCACTGATCACATGGGTCTCTTATGACCACTAGATGGTCATAATATAAACAAGGTGCTTGTTTATATTTTGTATATCTTTTCCAAGACGTATCAGCGAAAAGGAAACAAGGTTTTATGAATGAGTTTTCCTTTTGCTGATCATTAATTCGCGTTTGCGGCCTGCTGACGGGCTCTAGGCCTACAGCAGGGCCTGTGGTTAGCAGTTAGGGGCCTGCTGACGGGCTCTAGGCCTACAGCAGGGCCTGTGGTTAGCAGTTAGGGGCCTGCTGACGGGCTCTAGACCTACAGCAGGGCCTGTGGTTAGCAGTTAGGGGCCTGCTGACGGGCTCTAGACCTACAGCAGGGCCTGTGGTTAGCAGTTAGGGGCCTGCTGACGGGCTCTAGGCCTACAGCAGGGCCTGTGGTTAGCAGTTAGGGGCCTGCTGACGGGCTCTAGGCCTACAGCAGGGCCTGTGGTTAGCAGTTAGGGGCCTGCTGACGGGCTCTAGGCCTGCAGCAGGGCCTGTGGTTAGCAGTTAGGGGGCTGCTGACGGGCTCTAGACCTACAGCAGGGCCTGTGGTTAGCAGTTAGGGGCCTGCTGACGGGCTCTAGGCCTACAGCAGGGCCTGTGGTTAGCAGTTAGGGGCCTGCTGACGGGCTCTAGACCTACAGCAGGGCCTGTGGTTAGCAGTTAGGGGCCTGCTGACGGGCTCTAGGCCTACAGCAGGGCCTGTGGTTAGCAGTTAGGGGCCTGCTGACGGGCTCTAGACCTACAGCAGGGCCTGTGGTTAGCAGTTAGGGGCCTGCTTTTACTGTTTGGTGGTGGCTTTTTGAAATGTCTTCTTCGTTCCATGGCTGATCAGCTCTTTATTGAACGGAACGGAATTACCACAAAGCATCGATGAGCTCTTCAGATGGAACCTGTCAGCAGCAGATGTCTTGGAGGCTATAGGCGCTAGAATATCATTCACTTGACGAAAGTATCGAATTTAATGAGTCTATACCTCATTGATGACTGAATAACTCAGAGGAATATTCATCCAAAACCGATTCGTTTTTCTTTGTATCGAAACAAATGCATCTGGTTATTTAAAAACAATAAATTGTTAATATGCTCCAGTGGGCGGCGTGTAGGCCCATTCCTGTGAAGCTTCTTTAAGGCGAAATGAATATGCCATATAGGCCTTCATATAGGCCTGTATGATCCCTATCATACAGGCCTATATGAAGGATTGTGGCATATGTTCATAGCAGCAGGTTATGAAAGGTCTTGGTTAGTTAGGCCTAATTGTATTGTGTGTTAACTTACAAAATACAAGATTTAGTTAGTCCAATAGAACGCCTACTCCCCATTCCCTCCCGCAGTAGGAATTACTCAAACACAATATTATAAAAAATACTATACACAATAAAGATGAACATTAAAGTGACTGCAGGATGAAGAATCCTTCAAGTGTTGAAGTGTTGAATTGTGCATAAAGCATTTAAAAAGTATTTTAAAGTGCCAATAGTTAAGCAGCATCATGAATACAGTGCAGCTGTGATGAGTCCAGAAAGTCCAGTAAAATATGATAGTGTAATGTTAATGACAATGTTATGATAGTGTAATGTTAATGACATGTTATGATAGTGTAATGTTAATGACATGTTATGATAGTGTAATGTTAATGACATGTTATGATAGAGTAATGTTAATGACATGTTATGATAGTGTAATATTAATGACATGTTATGATAGTGTAATGTTAATGACATGTTATGATAGTGTAATGTTAATGACATGTTATGATAGTGTAATGTTAATGACATGTTATGATAGTGTAATGTTAATGACATGTTATGATAGTGTAATGTTAATGACATGTTATGATAGTGCAATGTTAATGACATGTTATGATAGTGTAATGTTAATGACAATGTTATGATAGTGTAATGTTAATGACATGTTATGATAGTGTAATGTTAATGGCAATGTTATGATAGTGTAATGTTAATGACATGTTATGATAGTGTAATGTTAATGACATGTTATGATAGTGTAATGTTAATGTCATGTTATGATAGTGTAATGTTAATGACATGTTATGATAGTGTAATGTTAATGTAATGTTATGATAGTGTAATGTTAATGACATGTTATGATAGTGTAATGTTAATGACATGTTATGATAGTGTAATGTTAATGACATGTAATGATAGTGTAATGTTAATGACATGTTATGATAGTGTAATGTTAATGACATGTTATGATAGTGTAATGTTAATGACATGTTATGATGGTGTAATGTTAATGACATGTTATGATAGTGTCATGTTAATGACATGTTATGATAGTGTAATGTTAATGACATGTTATGATAGTATAATGTTAATGACATGTTATGATAGTGTCATGTTAATGACATGTTATGATGGTGTAATTTTAATGACATGTTATGATAGTGGCAGCACTCCTATGATATTGGGATCATAGTGTCCAATTGGGATGTGATTGGGATGTGACCCGATGACCATAACATGATCATAGTGTCCAATTGGGATGTGACCCGATTTAAGGCCTATACTCACCCTATTACAAATATAATATAATATCATATTAAGGCTGCCTGATGTTGATTTAAATATGTATATTTTTAAAAGGGCTCTACTTTAAATGCTTATCTAAATTCAGAAACGCCTGTTCTATACTCATCCAAGGCAGGGCCTATATAACTCAAGAGAATATATATTCTATACAGCCGATTATGATAATATAACCTCCCTTCAGGGACGTCATCATTCAAAACGCACGTGTGTGTGTGTGTGTGTGCGTGTGTATGCATGTGTGTGTGTGTGTGTGTGTGTGTGTGTGTGTGTGTGTGTGTGTGTGTGTGTGTGTGTTCATTAGTTGAAGCTTAAGTATTATGAAAGGTATATCAGATAACAGCCGTCATTTAAGACCTAAAAAGCTCCAGTGACTGTCAGCCCGAGGGCCCTCTCTCCAGGGGTGGGATTACAGCGCGGTATGGCCTTGGTACCTTGTTGCCTTGTTACCTTGTTACCTTGTTACCTTGTTGCCTTGATACCTTGTTACCTTGTGGCCTTGTTGCCTTGGTACCTTCTTACCTTGTTGCCTTGGTAACTTGTTACCTTGTTACCTTGTT
>CM051002.1:33823187-33825687 GCA_027704905.1 Muraenolepis orangiensis | reverse complement strand
CCGCAGTCCGGGGACCCTTACTCCCACATCGACCCGTTCAACATCAGCTCCATACACCAGTCGCAGTCCAACCAGCAGCACCAGCAGCAGCAGCAGCAGCAGTCGTGGCCCGGGCGGCAGAGCCACCAGGACGGCCTGCAGGGGACGCATCACCCCCCCCGCGGCGGCCTGGCCAGTCAGATCCTGCAGGGCCTGGAGGCCGGCTCCTCCTCGGGCCTCCGGAGGGACGGCTTCCGGAGGCCCGAGCTGCTGCTGCCCGCTCACGTTCACTCCGGCCTGCAGGAGTCGGTGATCGGGGACAGCATGGGGGGGCTGCACGACATGAGCCACGGCCTGGAGGACGGGCAGGTAGGCTGTCGCGATCTGTGTTGAATTAGAATATCGCGAGAGTTTGGACGAATTTAGGGCGAATTCAGTGGATAAAGTTTGTTAGCATTTTTAGTGTAGGCCTGCAATACACATATGCACATATATATATATATATATATTTCGCTTGTGCTGTGCAATGACAATACATTTTTATCTAATCTAATCTAATCTGATCTAATTATTATTATTATTATTATTATTATTATTATTATTATTATTATTATATATTTTTAATTAGTTATTATTATATGTTAAAAGTTACCAAACTAATATTATCGGTGAGTTACGGTGATCTAACGAGTAATTGCATCCTTATTGTCGTGTTGTTTCTCACCAGCATGTGGATGACCACAGTATTATAATGGCCGACCAGACCGTCATAAAGAAAGGTGAGTTCACTTCTCTATAAAGCTCCTTCACTGACCTCCTCCCGGAGGAGGAGGAGGAGGTCATGTTATTATGGACACACGACTACAGCATCTCTCCGGGCCGCTTTAACAACGGAATGATCCCCCGGTCCACCGCGATTTACACATTGCGAGATTCGATTCGATTCGATTAGGTTAGATTCGATTAGATTCAATTCTAATGTATTGTCATTGCACAGCAGTGCAATGACAATACAGTACAGCCAAAGTACAGTACAGCGAACGGAATTTTGCATCAGCAAACCAGAGTGCAAATGTTAACAGTAAAGTGCATGGCCATATAGAATTGACAGTGGTTGAATAATATGTAAAAAAAAAAAAAGTCTACAAAAAAACGACTACTAAAAGTAGAGTAGATATGAGATATGTGTCGATATGATCGATAATCTCGCTGCACGGCCTCTATATGAACGCAATGCATGCAGAGGTAATAAAGCTGTATCTCTAGTCCATCACACTCCTCTAGAAGCATGGGGAACGCCTTTTGGACTAACGGCTGATTGACCAGCTTTTTATTGATTGATTGATTGATGTAATTGTTGTGCCACTGGGGGGGGGGGGGGGGGGGGGGTGGAGTGTGCGTGTGTGTTTGTGTGTATGGGGGGGGGGGTGGAGTGTGCGTGTGTGTTTGTGTGTATGGGGGGGGGGGTGGTTCCGCGTGTCCGTTGTTGTCATCAACACTCATGCACGTGCGAAATGTGCAAAACGCGAGATAGAGATAGAGATACATAGATAGATATTTCGATCGATAGATGGGTACATATATATACTCTTGGTGTAGTATTAGGTTACTTTTGTATTGTTAACGAGTATTGCATGAAAGTCGCGTCTCTCTCTCTCTCTCTCTCTCTCTCTCTCTCTCTCTCTCTCTCTCTCTCTCTCTCTCTCTCTACATATACATATATATTATCATGGTGCCTATAAGCGATATCCTCCACAGGGGGGTTTGTTGTTGGACCTCAGAATGTCAGAATGTCATTTTCCTTGCTTGGTGATTTTTGTCTCAGTATTAGGCCTGCGGGGGGGCAGGAACCAAGATCGCTTACAGAGGACATTTTATCAGGGGGGCATTCTGGCCGGTGAGGACCACCGACACCACAGCGCTGCTGCTGTGTGTGCTGTTGTTGTTCTGTTGTTGTAATTGTTGTTGTCTCTTTGTGGTGCAGTGAACTTGTCGGTGTGTTGTGGGATGCTACACACACACACACACACACACACACACACACACTGGACACTGGAATCATTAAGTGATTAACTATGACTTTAGGATCAGGAGAAGTTCAAAGAGCGTGATTTAGTGTTGTGTTGTTGATGAAGGTGGTTGTGTGTGTGTGTATGCATGCAAGTGTGTGGTGTGTGTGTCGTGTGTATGCATGCAAGTGTGTGTGTGTGGGTGTGTGGGTGTGTGTGTGTAAAGCGGAGATATATAAGCTCTTCAAACTTCAGGAATTCTTGTTGGGAACTATCCATCTCCGTCCAAAGATTGATTGACAGTTTTGGGTCGCAGTGCAACTCAGAAACAATTAAAGAAGCGGGGGCAGAAGATCAGTCCTTAACTCCACACTCACCGGAGCCTTTTGCGTTAAAACAACAGTGCAGCAAATTATACCAACGCAAACCCCAGCGGACAATATTGAAATTGTTTTGTTTGTTTAATTAACAAAAAAACACTGACAAAATTCACATTGTGTTCCTTATCCCAG
>CM051002.1:33815687-33818187 GCA_027704905.1 Muraenolepis orangiensis | reverse complement strand
AGGCTTACCCCAAGCAACCTTTTAAGACTAAAGTTAACATTTTTTTTATTAATTCATGTTTTGTCGCGGTCCGCTAAGGGAAGACAACACATTCAGATCGCCAAACGTTAAAGTCACCTGAAAATCTAAAATCACCTTCTAACGCTTCGATCGTTGATCGCCGATCACTGGTCTGATCAGAATCAGCCGATACCGATCACTGATTGCCGATCACATAGTGGGCGGGGCTATGGGGATCTTCCATTTAAAGTTCCATATATTGTGTCGTATTATATATTTAATTTCTATTTAGAGCAATAAAGGTCACTATCATGAAATGCATTGCTGAAATATAATATATATCACATTATTATCGTCTCACACGATGCCACTCAACCAATCAAATCGCTGCAGTCAGTGAGCGAGCAGATTACAACACACACACACACACACACACACACACACACACACACACACACACACACACACACACACACACACACACACACACACACACACACACACACACACACACACACACACACACACACACACACACAGAAACAGTCGGAGTCATTTCCCATGGAGTGCTCTAAAAACAGAAAGGTAGACAGTGTAACTCCTCCATGTTGGTTCTTCCCAGCAGTTCAGACCCAGTACGTCTGATTTGTTCCGTGGTGATTATTGAAAGCGTTAATGTGAAGCTAGGAGATAAAGCACACATCTGTTGATCAATCATTCCCACCCAAAATAAAATAAAACCATCTAGGAGCCCAATATGATCGATCTGTATTTACCGGTAGCTTTCGGCGGTGCTGCCGGCATTTCTGCTTCACACACGTTGTATTTTTTGGGACACGCACCGAGAAAAGTCTCATGTTTTCAGCGTCATCTCATCTGCGATCGGTTTCGAGTGTCTGTAGGCCCATAATGATCGGCGGTCGACGGATCCCTACCCTAAAAGGGAGCAACCCCAGTTTGCGTCCAAAACCTCACCCCCCACCGTGTGTTCCCCATCCCGTCCTCCAGGCAGATCTGCAAGGAGTTCACCGACCTGCTGACCCAGGATCGCTCGCCGCTGGGCAACTCCCGGCCGGCCCCCATCCTGGAGCCCGGCATCCAGGGCTGCCTGACCCACTTCAGCCTCATCACCCACGGTTTCGGCTCGCCCGCCATCTGCGCCGCCATGACCTCCCTGCAGAACTACCTGAACGAGGCCCTGAAGCAGGTGGACAAGATGTACCTGAGCTCCGGGAGCGACACCCAGGGCTCCTCCGACAGCGGCGGCAAGTCAGCCGACAAAATGGAGAAGCACCGGAAATGAGAGACGCTTACAGGACAAAAGAGAATCCTCTCTGCCTCTCAGTCTCTCAGTCTCTCAGTCTCTCTCAGTCTCTCTCTCTCTCTCTCTCTGCTCTCTCTCTCTCTCTCTCTCTCTCTACTCTCTCTCTCTCTCTCTCTCTCTCTCTCTCTCTCTCTCTCTCTCTCTCTCTCTCTCTCTCTCTCTCTCTCTCTCTCTCTTGCTCTCTGTCTCGCAAACTCAAAAAAACGAATAAGAGGAGATTCAATTAAAAAAAACTCTTACTTATTACTTTCCTGTTCCCCTGGTCTGTCTGGACGATTTAAAACAAATATATAGGATAGCATTTATTTTTTTGGTTGGTCCTTTGGTGGTTGTTTTGCTTCTGATTACGTATCGGTGTGTCCTCCTCGTCCTTTGGACTTCACGGACATATCTTAACCGAGTCTTTTTGTTTTACGTTGAGGCGTCTGTGATGCTGAACCTGCTTCCTGTCTGGAGGTTGAACCAACCGCCCCAACTGCAATTTAAAAAATAACAAAAACAAACAAAAAACACACAAGACACTAGACTTTACACAGCCGACGGAAGAGGGAAACGGTTGCCGCGGCAACAGCTGGGACACCGACAACGCCACAAGCACAAGAAGAAGAGCGGGGTTCTGTTGACCCAAAGGAGGGAGAGAAGAGAGAGAGACAGAGAGAAAGAGAGAGAGAGATGGGGAGAGGCGAAGCAGCACACTGTCGCCCTACTCCCAAGAGGAAACCATTTTTATGTCTCTCAGTGAATTCCTCTCAGCCCCCCTCTCTGTCCTCCCCCCTCTCTGTCTCCCCCCTCTCCGTCTCCCCCCTCTCTGTCTCCCCCCTCTCTGTCTCCTCGCTCTGTCTGGAGGCAAATCCGCTGATTTCCTGTCTTCCACAGTGGGTCGGCTCCCACTGGATTTCCTGAAAAGACTCCTTTTTATATATATGGGAAAAAACCGGAGAGACGAAAATCTGATTAGTTTCTCTGTTCTTCCCCCACCCCCCACCCCCCCACCCCCCCACCCCCACCCTCCAACTTTTGAAAAAAAAAAAACATGAAAAAATAGCATTGAAATGGGTCCAGTGTGGGTCTGTGGGTCGTCTGCTTCGGAAAGCGCTTTTTTTGGTGGGTTTGATGAGATTAGAAGCTAAGGAGTTAGCGGCGCGAGGGTCTGCCTCTAACCGTCTGAACTGCAAT
>CM051002.1:33783187-33785687 GCA_027704905.1 Muraenolepis orangiensis | reverse complement strand
AAGCCGTGTCTGTTGTCTAACTCATTGCTGGATCATCACCCCGATTTTCAGTAAGCCTCACGGTCGTTTCAAGCTCAGTTCATTGTTGTTCTGCCTGTTGATCCGTCGTGTTCTGACCCTCGTCTGGATAACGACCTCTGCCTCAACCCTCGACTACCTGTTACCGACCTCTGCTTGCCTTGACCACCTTTTGGATTTGCCCTGTCTGTACCTCTGCCTTGGATCCAACATTAAAGTGTCTGTTCCATCTGACGTCTGTTCTCCTGCTCTTGGGTCCCACCTACACCCGGCCGTGACATGGGTTGTGGGTTTAATCCCTCTGAATAGGGTCCTTTATTCCAAGGTCCATTCCATCTACAAGGCACCAAAACACAGACATATAAGAGGCCAGTGACCCTATAATACACCCATCAGTCACCTTACTTGACTTGCTTGCAGTAGTACGATGATGTCTTGAGATGACTGTTGCGTTCAAGGCATTGTTGTAACTTCCAGTTTAAATTTCAAACGCACCCTTGTTGGACTTTTTATAAATGTGATTTGTGTTCATTCCCTTCTCTGCACAAAACGGCATCGTCTGTGAAGGGTAGACAAGTATGATACTACTATGATAATGAGTCATTTGTATTATGGACCTTTCATCTGTTTACCATAAGCGATTGTCGCTTATGGTAAATGGACTGCATTTATAGAGCACTTTTCTAACCAGTGCGGCCACTGAAACTGCTTTACAAGTCAAGCCTCACACTCACCCATTCATACACACATTCGTACACCGACGACGGAGTCAGCCATGCAAGGCGGCACGTCGGACACCTTGACACTTGGCTAAGAGGGGCCGGGGGATCGAACCAGCAACCTTCCGGTTGTCAGACAAACCCCTCTACCTCCTGAGCTACTGCCGCCTTATCCTAAATGGAGTTCCCCAGGGGTCGATCCTAGGCCCCCTTGCATTCTCTATTTGCATGAATTGCCTAGAACATCTGCAAGATAATATCTCCTTTAAAACTGTTCTAGATCTAATTATTCACTAGATCTAATCTAGTTCAGATTGATTATCTCAAACCATTATGCACATCTATGTGGTAACCAATCATTGATTGTTCAATTTGACAAAAATAGTTTCCATATGCCCCCTTTTCAGAGCGACATAGATCCAAATCTCACGCACATTTGCTAGATTATTCCCTTCAGTTTGATCCCTACAGCCGACAGAACCGACAGAACCAAGTACCAACATCTAGGAAATCATCGGATAATCGGATGTGCCATTTCCGGAAGCATTTCCCCCAGTGCCTCTGTAATATTCTGCTTCCTCTTACTAAATAAAGATTTTAGTTTGAAAGTGCTATTTTTTGACCAGACCTCTGTGGCTCCTCCAGTACATCATGTACAGCGTGTAGCGTGTGGCGTGTAGCGTGTGGTGTGTAGTGTGTAGCGTGTAGCGTGTAGCGTGTGGCGTGTGGCGTGTGGCGTGTAGCGTGTAGCGTGTGGTGTGTAGCGTGTAGCGTGTGGCGTGTGGTGTGTAGTGTGTAGTGTGTAGCATGTAGCGTGTAGCGTGTAGCGTGTAGTGTGTAGTGTGTAGTGTGTAGTGTGTGGTGTGTAGTGTGTGTTGGGTTTGATCCGAGGGCATATTACACAGTTGTCTCTTTCGGTGAATATCATTCTGATGAAGATTAAAACATGGCTGCCCTTCCCTCCAGCCTACTGTAACCCCCGACAACAGAAAAGATGAGCGCACGGCCAAAAGAGTCACAAGTAGAGATGTTGAAGGATAAATCAAATGAAGGAATAACAATATTCACACACAAAAATAGAGACTCAACTACCAACTACTCTACTTCTCCAATCAATACAACACACACTATTGTATCTTACTGCAATGTTGGTATCTAAATCTAAATCTAAATCTGCAAGATTTTAATCCTCTTCATTGGTCACATACATGTACACACACACACAGTGAAACGTGTGACTTATTGTGTATAGTATTTTTATAGTATTGTGTTTTAGAAATTCATACTAAGTATGGATTGGATGGGAGTAAGCATTTCATTGTACAAATCTTGAATCTTGAATCTTGAATTAGTTTCTCTGCATTTAACCCGTCCTAGTATGAGGAGCAGTGGGTATCAGCTAGTGTACATACAGCTGCCCCGGGAGCAGGGTAGGGGTCTGGTGCCTTGCTCAATGGCACCTCATCAGTGCCCACAGGTGTTTTGGGAACCGGCAAACCTTCCGGTTCCCAAGCCAAGTCCCAACAGACTGAGCTATCCTGCCGCCACCCCAAATAGTATTAATTATTATTATTAATATAATATATTATTGAAGTATCGCAACAAAAATAAATGAGGGTGTAATAACCACCATATAGCAACAATAAAGTGTGACTTGAGACTATTTGTGTCCCTGCTTCTTCCTTCCTTCCGTGTCCTTTACCTCTCCTCCCTCCCTCCCTCCCTCCCTCCCTCCCTCCCTCCCTCACCCCTCCCTCCCTCTC
>CM051002.1:33778187-33780687 GCA_027704905.1 Muraenolepis orangiensis | reverse complement strand
CTCATCTTTCAGGGAAATTGTGCTTTTTAAATAAGGATGCATAAGTAAAGAGAGTCACAGGAGGGGAGGGATCTCATTGAGCACTCTCACTGAAGCAAACGGTGGTGCTTTGCACCTGGTGGATCCAGTCTGATGTCCTCTGATAAGCACCTGTTCTGTCTGCACTGGGCCTTGTTCCCCCGCAGGCCTCTGGTCCCCTCACCAGAGCTCTGTGAGGGCTTTCCCCACAACTTGAAATACGTCCAGAGGAATCCGACAATTCGACCCCTTCCATGTGCCTCGGGCTCCGCTTAATATGTGGACAAAATACATAACTACCATTTGAACCCTGTCCAAGTACCTCAGGCTACTTTTAATATGTGGACAGACCCATGATTACTATGTGAACCCCATCCAATTACTTAATGTGAGGATCAAGAAACCAGACTTGAGCAGAGGATTGACCATATATGGGCTCTGGGGAGTTTGTGGACAGAAGAACCAATGCAGACAGAAGACATAGGCATAGGCATAGGGCGTCAGTCGCTCAGGAGGTAGAGCGGTCGTCTGACAACCGGAAGGTTTCTCGTTTGATCCCCCGGCTCCTCCTAGCTAAACTGTCGAGGTATCCCTGAGCAAGACACCCTAAAGCCTAACTGCTCCTGTGCTGGCTGTCTCCTTGATGGCTGACTCCACCGTCGGTGGATGAATGTGTGAATGAATGGGTGAATGTGAGGCTTGACTTGTAAAGCACTTTGAGTGGCCCCACTGGTTAGGAAAGCTCTGTATAAATGCAGTTAGCTGCAGTTAGCAGAAGCAGTCACCCTCCGGTAAGCTGACCCGGAAGTTGTGTTTGCCATCGCTTCACCAAAAATTCTGAAGGTTAATTGTATGTTTACATTTAGTTTAACAAGATTATTATAATAAGACACATATAACAAATATAAGACAAATTAATTCCACTTTTAAGGTTTTTGAAGCGTAAATGCAATCACAAAAGTAAAAGGCTACTAAAATGATCACCATGGCGGTCATAGCCGTACAGGAAGTGATGTCAGCAGGTGACGTACGGCTCGAAGGCCTTTCTGCAGTCATGTGAAAGCACAATGGGCAGGTGAAAAGGTGAGTCTGCGGACATTGGGGCCGTCTCGAGGTTATTCTCCATCTGATAGGAGGATTTGGTGCCTGAGGCAGAACACACACATGTGGAATGCATTCTAACCAGAGTCTATTATTCATGCTCCATAATCCACCCCTGACTCATTCACGTTGCTATACAAAATGTCCACTAACTGCTTCTAATGAGGGATAACTATAAAGTGATCACGGCTGCACAAGATTAACGAGTTAGCGCACTACAAGCAAACCTTCTAACCTATGGCACTACATGTGAGTGTGTGAGGGACTGACACTGATCGCTTGAAGCCTGCCAGCAGTTGGATCAATTTAGTCGGTTTGTAAGAATAAAAAATTCCCACATCAAGGCGATCGTAAGTGATCGTATATCCTCTGTCAAATCACAGGCTTGTCTAATGACCCTGATTGTTGTTTAGGCAACAACCACGGTCCATGATACATATAGATATATACATATATATATACATATGTAGAAACTCTATTCTCACCTTCAGTCGTTCCCTTCCACCATCAAACACCACCTTCAATTTGATCCTGACGTCAGGAGGAAAATGTCAGTCAGTCTGGTTTTAAGGAAGCGAAGGGCGATCCAATAAGAACAGTTACAGGGTGGGGTCGGACATCCGAGAGACCCTCTCTGCCGTCCGGTGATTTGCCCATTTGATTGCTGGTTTCATTACTGATAGCTCAGTCTGTTGGGACTTGGCTAGGGAACCGAAAGGTCGCCAGTTTGAGTCCCCGAAACACCTGGGCACTGCTGAGGTGCCCGTGAGCAAGGCACCAGACCCCTACCCTGCTCCCCGGGCAGCTGGATATACAATAGCTGATACCCACTGCTCCTCATACTAGAATGGGTTAAATGCAGAGCAACTCATTTCACTGTGTGTGTGTGTTCATGTATGTGACCAATAAAGAGGATTCAATCCTCACGATTTAGATTTAAATTTAGATTTAAAAACCCTTATACTAAACTGCTACACTTTGCTTTAGACTCAAGACCAGTGCTCTCTGAACCAGTGAGCCTCCATGGTTGAACTGGTTTTGATGATGACTTTCATTTCAGATTTTGGATGGTGAAGTAAGACGTATTTCTCCTTGTAGTTGATGGATTTCTAGGTGCATAGCTGCAGTATGTGGTTTACTAGTGCTGACCGTGTCTGTGTTAAATTAGCGCTTACAGATCCCCTTTACATCTAAATCTGAATCTAAAGCGGATTGAATCCTCTTTATTGGTCACATGGTTTCTCTGCATTTAACCCATCCTAGCATTAGGAGCAGTGGGCAACTACTGTTTATACAGCTGCCCGGGGAGCAGGGTAGGGGTCTGGTGCCTTGCTCAATGGCACCTCGGCAGTGCCCAGGTGTTTCGGGGACTTGAACCGTC
>CM051002.1:33768187-33773187 GCA_027704905.1 Muraenolepis orangiensis | reverse complement strand
TTAGCTAAGATCAGGACTTGCGCGGAAGGTTCTGTGTTAACATCTGGGATTTGTGTGTTTGCACTAAAAACAGCAACAGCAGTCAAACAGCAACTCTACTTTCTATGAGCTGTGGATGTCCTCTATTTTCAACACACCACGCACTCACTGGCACACTGTGTGTGTGTGTGTGTGTGTGTGTGTGTGTGGTGTGTGTGTGTGTGTGGTGTGTGTGTGTGTGTGTGTGTGTGTGTGTGTGTGTGTGTGTGTGTGTGTGTGTGTGTGTGTGTGTGTGTGTGTGTGTGTGTGTGTGTGTGCAAGTGTCGTTCCTAATTCTCGTGTCCTGTTCTTCTTGCCATCAGCAGCCTCTCAGCTGTCCAAACTGTCAATTTCACTCACTTCATTTCAGCCATCTGAGAGACTGGCTTCGCCCCTCAACATCACACACACACACACACACACACACACACACACACACACACACACACACACACACACACACACACACACCCACACACACACACACACACACACACACACACACACACACACACACCCTACATACCCTACATACCGTAACTGCATGTGTACTACTGACAGAGACGGTCATACTCATGCTGTTGTCCCGTTAATGAGGGGGGTGGTGGTGGTGGTGATGGTGATGGTGGTGGTGGTGGTGGTGGTGATGGTGATGGTGATGGTGGTGGTGGTGGTGGTGGTGGTGATGGTGATGGTGATGGTGGTGATGATGGTGGTGGTTATATTGGTGGTGGTGGTGGTGGTGATGGTGATGGTGGTGGTGGTGGTGGTGACAGTGATGGTGACGGAGGTACCACTGCTCATCAATCATTCCCGTTGGAAGGATCACCCGGTGGTTTGTGACGCCGGTGCTTCAGAAGAGCTGTTCCATTGCGTCTCTGTCACTCATCATAACTCAATAAGAACATCATAACTCACGGTGACATCAGGGTCCTCTACACTAAGCCGCATTAAAACACACGTTGTTCAATCGTCTCATTTGTCACGGCTGCTGCCAAGAACACAGGCGGAGTTCATCTCTAAATTCAACATTCAACACTTACTCCTCATTCCCTCCCACAGTATGAATTTCGAAAACACAATACTATAAAAAATACTATACACAATACAAATGAACATAAAAGACATAAAAGAACATAAAAGAACAATAAAGTGACTGGTGGATGGTATGTACATGTGTTGATTTGTGCAAAAAGCATTTAAAAAGCATTTAAAGTGCCAGTAGTGCAGCAGCATCGTGAATACAGTGCAGCACAGAGCAGTGACTGTGATGAGTCCAGAAAGTCCAGCTCAGTGTGATAGTGTAATGTTAATGACAATGTTATGATAGTGGCAGCACTCCTAGCAGTGAATAATTAAAATATTAAATGCAATATTAAAAATAAATAAACAATTGAATCACTTAATTTAATCACATATTCATGTTTTATTTCCTTTGATATGTGTTTATATTATGAAAACACAAGAAAAGCGAAGGGGGGGAGAAAAACACTTGTCATTGAACTTGTCACTTTGAAACATGTCAAGATTGGAGAAATGTATTCAAGCCTTGGGTGAGGAATGACCTTTGCACTAATTAACCCCCACTTTGAATACATGCAGCCATTCACATCCAGGCACCGCGATGCCTTCTTCATTAGCTAGACACGGAGATCAACAGATTAATTTAATTTGCATAAATGCAAATCCACTCCCGGAGCGTCGTGTCCTTATATGGGCCTGCTTTGCGTTCGAGACATCAACAAACAACATTGTGTGTTTTTAGAACAAAAAGGCTTAAAAAATACACAAGACCTGCTGGTTTGCTGACATGTTCAGTGTCAGGATTTCTTGTTTTGTTTATTTCAGAGTCGATTTAATTTGGAGTGAAAATAACTGGACAGGACATATTGTCAGTGTGAAGGCCTTAATAAACCATCGCGTTCTCTGCACGCTGCACCATGCAGACCCAAGAGCGTTAATTGGGTTGAGACAATGAACACTTGCACACTGAGACTGACTCAGCCTCAGACTGACTCAGCCTCATTAAGGCAATGCATATGCATCGGTTATTAATGCAAATTAACCTCGTGTTGTGTGTCTTCTTCGGCGCTCATGTCGCAGATCAGAGCGTTTGACAGACAACTCCGTGACAAACACCGCGACGCCGTGACGAGTCCCCACATAACTGCACACGTGTTTTCTCTCAGACCGCATCGAAACAAACAGCTTACGGACATATGGAGACAAGTGTCATCTCAATTAAAGTTATTTGGTGATACAAGATACAAGAGATACAATATACAAGAGATACAAAATACAAGAGATACAAGACGCAAGAGATACAAGATACAACAGATACAATATACAAGAGATACTAGATACAAGAGACACAAGATACAAGAGATACAATATACAAGATATACTACATACAAGTGACACAAGATACAAGAGATAAGAGATACAAGATACAAGATATACAAAAGATACAAGAAATACAAGAGATACAACATACAAGATACAAGAGATACAAGATACAAAGATACAAGAGATACAAGATACAAGAGATACAAGATACAAGAGATACACTATACAAGAGATACAAGAGATACAAGAGATACAAGATACAAGAGATACAAGATACAAGAGATACAAGATACAAGAGATAAACGAGACAAGAGATACAAGATTCAATAGATACAAGATACAACATGTTTTACTGCCATTTGCAACAAGGACAATGGAATGCTTTCTTCCCATTTCCTCCCGCAATATTAATTTTTAAAACAATACTATACAAATACAATAACAATTAACATAAAAATAACATAACAATAAAGTGACGGATGATATTTACATGTTTTGAATTGTGCAAAAAAGATTTAAAAGCATTTTAAAGTGCCAGTAGTGCAGCAGCATGAAGTGCAGTGTAGTAACTGTGATGAGTCCAGGACTTACATTACAAATAAAGAATAAATCTAATAAAATAAAACATACTGTATATAAAACATCGGAATATATATCAACATTCAATATATCATTATTATGATTATTATTATTATTATTACGATGATTGTGATGATTATGTTTTAATTAGGCTATGCAACAATCTTTTTTAGCGATTCAATTTGAGTGTTGTGTAAAACGAGGCCGAGGATGCTTGGCATTTTGCAAAGAGGTTATACATTTATTAAAATGTATTGTTATTCAGTGAATGGTGAAAATGTCACTGCGTGTGTTAGTTCTCACTGAATTAACTCCCAAATAAGGGCAGAAACCCCGGGTGAATTACGCCTATCAAAGGGCATCGCTTCACGCTTCACTGAGCTATTCAGTCAATGACACTTGATCCAAACATTTCGAACAAATACAAAATATTAGCGTTCATAATTAATAAAAACAAATAAAAAACACTAATGTAACATTGGGACCATAATGTATATTATATTATTGCATTGTCAATTCATTAATACTTCATAATTATGTATTATTATTGTTATTGTTATCAGCAGAAATACAGAATGTATGGGATTAAGAAAATATTATTATTATTATTATTATCAAATTGTCACCATCAGTATCATATATGCGAGAGAGAAAGAGAGAGAGAGAGAGAGAGAGAGAGAGAGAGAGGGAGAGAGAGAGCGAGAGAGAGGGAGAGAGAGCGAGAGAGAGAGAGAGAGAGAGAGAGAGAGAGAGAGCCCTCACCCCTCTCCCTCACCCCTCCCCCTCTCCCTCACCCCTCCCCCTCTCCCTCACCCCTCTCCCTCACCCCTCCCCCTCTCCCTCACCCCTCTCCCTCACCCCTCCTCCCTTCTCTCCTCTTTCTCCCCTTTTGTTTTAAAGAGATGCTTAAACAAACACAGCTCTTTAGTGACAGCCTCCCTCGGAGCCCAGCATGGTGTGAGGTGTGAGGTGTGTGTGTGTGTGTGTGTGTGTGTGTGTGTGTGTTGACTCTGAGACTGTGGGCTCTTGGGGTGAATTTGAGCAACCTCATTGCCTCATACCAACAATGGATGACTTCTCAGTAAGATGACTTACTGAGAAGTCATCCATGTTTGTTGGTTATGTAGAGAGGGCACACACACACACACACACACACACACACACACACACACGCACACGCACGCACGCACGCACGCACACACACACACACACACACACACACACACACACACACACACACACACACACACACACACACACACACACACACACACACACACACACACACACACACACACACACACACACACACACACACACACACACACACACACACACACACACACACACACACCACACACACACACACACACACACACACACACACACACACACACACACACACACACACTGTCAGAGGCTCTTGATGAGTAGACCCCCCCCCCCCCCACAGCAGGAGTCCAGCAGTGAGATGTAAATGTAGCTACTGATCTAAGTGATGTCATGCCTGTGTGTGTGTGTGTGTGTGTGTGTGTGTGTGTGTGTGTGTGTGTGTGTGTGTGTGTGTGTGTGTGTGTGTCTCTTTGAGCTCCTCCTGAAAGGACACGGGATAAGACCTCATCTTTTGCTTCACACCCCACTTTAGTATGGTGGTTTATTTGCACTACTGTACACAGGGCCACTGCAATATACAGTATATCAATACAATTACACTCATGTTTGGCTGTTTGGAGTTTAGTATAGTTTCTCAAGTATTTTTAATTGCTGTTTGTTAAAAAACGGCTGCAAAATTCCGTACAACAATGGCAATAAAGGAATGAATGAAAATGAATGCATAAATGAAGTTTGAAGTTGCATGCTAGCGCTCTCTCTCCTCCTCAGTGTGTGGTGGTGCTTTAACCTGTGGTCCTTCAATACCCCAAGAACCCACAGGTGTGCAGGGACCAACCACACACACCGGACCCATTGGTCGGTGTGGGTGGTTGGTGTTTGCATGCAGGGCTTAAATTGTAGCCATGTACAACATGTCCGACCAATGGTGGCATGGCGAGGAGGCA
>CM051002.1:33760687-33763187 GCA_027704905.1 Muraenolepis orangiensis | reverse complement strand
GTAATACATTCAAGAACCAAGACAAATATACTATACTATGACCAGGTCCGAAGTCCAACTGTTGGCACCGACTGTTGGCACTGAGTTGGGAGTTTACTGATGATTCAAGATTTGTTTGCAAAGGACATGTTTGATATAGGCCGATCAATATTGAGATCATTTGTATCACCACCTGTGTGCAAAGGAATGAGTTTGAGAGTGTCTCAACGTGCTCTTTCTTTCTTTTGTCTCTCTCTCTCTCTCTCTCTCTCTCTCTCTCTCTCTCTCTCTCTCTCTCTCTCCTCTCTCTCTCTCTCTCTCTCTCTCTCTCTCTCTCTCTCTCTCTCTCTCTCTCTCTCTCGCTGCATGTTAAAACTGACATAAAAACCGGTTTTGTTTCTCAACAGCTAATTGTGCGTCTGACACACTTTCAAGTCTCTGGCTCAAACCCAAGCCACTCAAAACTAGTCACAACCTTATCTGGCAACAGCACATGACATTTAATTATATTTGCATATCAATTTTGTGCCGGTAACACACCTCACCCCCCTCCGCCCACCAGCTGCCTACACAGTCCCAGTTTCAGGACTCACGCTATTGAAAAAATTGGGTGTAGTTCAGATGATGTTTTCCTCCTAGAGTCCAGACCCGGGCCGGGGTGGAGGTCGCAGCAGGGCAGACGGGGTACAGCCTCTGAGTCACCGTACTGGGAGGGAGCTTCCAGGGGGGGGGGGGGTTCTAGAGGGCTTTTTAATAGGCCGAAAGAAGGTTGGGGAGGAAGGCAGCCATGGTTGTTCCCATGAGTCACAGAATTTGGTTGCAGTCTTGAAATGACTCAGTAAAGGGGGCGTGGAGGTGGTGGAGGAACGCAGAGGAGCCGAGAAACCCTCTCTCAGATAGACAGATAGATTGCCCAAAGGACGCACATTCCACACTCCCTTCACCAGTAGAACAAAGACGGAACGTCATAATGAGGCGATGGGGAACGGGGAGGATCCTGGCCTTCGAGGCGATGGGGAACGGGGAGGATCCTGGCCTTCGAGGCTCATTTACAGAATGAGCCAAGCTTTCCAAATTGAGTTTTCACTTAGTGAAAGTTAGACTGTTTAGTTGTCCTTTATGTGACTCATCATTTCAGGATAGATAGATATATAGCGATAAATACGTACATATTTGTTATCTGTACCAATTTATATCGACGTTTTAAAATTCGCTTTGAGCCAAATGTGGCCAAATTATATCATATAGAGACATATAGTGGAAGAGAGAGAGAGAGAGAGAGAGCAGTTAGCAGAAAACAAAAGCCAGGGAGCATGCTGCATGGATGTGTGAGTGTGTTCTATGTGTGTTTCCAGGCCTGTTCGTGAACACATGGAGGTCCAGTTGCACCAGTTCTGTCCCTGGGAGTCACAGACCGGCTGAGTGTGTGACCTGCCCCACCAGAGGAGTACTAGAGCCCAGAGGCACAGCTCCACAAGCCTGCTGGCTGGCTGTCTGTCTGTCTGTCTGTCTGTCTGTCTGTCTGTCTGTCTGTCTGTCTGTCTGTCTGTCTGGCTGGCTGGCTGGTTGTCTGTTTGGCTGGCTGGTTGGCTGGCTGTCTGTCTGTCTGACTGGCTGGCTGGCTGGCTGGCTGGCTGCTGTCTGTCTGTCTGGCTGGCTATCTGTCTGTCTGTCTGTTTGTCTGTCTGTCTGTCTGTCTGTCTGTCTGTCTGTCTGTCTGTCTGGCTGGCTGGCTGTCTGGTCGTGTCTGTCTGTCTGGCTGGCTGGCTGGCTGTCTGGGTGTCTGTCTGTCTGGCTGGCTGGCTGGCTGTCTGGCTGGCTGGATGGCTGTCTGTCTGCCTGGCTGGCTCGCTGCCTGGCTGTCTGTCTGGCTGGCTGGCTGGCTGGATGGATGTTTGACTGGATGGCCAGCTAGCTGGATGTATGGTTAGCTGACTAGCTGGTTGTCTAGCTGGCTGGCTGGCTGTATGACTGATTGGATGTAAGTTGTTTTTTAAATTTGTAGTAAAATAAGTTATGGATGGAAATATCAGCACTCTGTGGTAGTGGATGGAATTTGCCTTCAATGAATGCTGATGAAGCAGTGAGAATAGAAGACAGTATTCCATGTTATCATCTGTTGGTATTCCCTTGGTTAGACTTATGGTCACGTGTTGAATAAGTTGGATCAGAGAGATGTCCGACACGCCCGGATGATACCAAAGACACCTTCCATAAAATAAATATTGTAAAAAAAGAAAAATCCCACGCTTTAAGTGCAATGTGGTTGAGCTGCATCTGAGAGAGAGAGAGAGAGAGAGAGAGAGAGAGAGAGAGAGAGAGAGAGAGAGAGAGAGAGAGAGAGGAGAGAGAGAGAGAGAGAGAGAGAGAGAGAGAGAGAGAGAGAGAGAGAGAGAGAGAGAGAGAGAGGAAGAGAGAAAGAGGGGGGGGAGATGGAACATTGAGGCCAAACACATATATACATTGGCATAAGGATGTTCTATGTATAAATATGCATTTATATGCAACTTAAATCCTCTGC
>CM051002.1:33740687-33755687 GCA_027704905.1 Muraenolepis orangiensis | reverse complement strand
AAAGGCAACCTGGAGACACACTGTACAGCCAGGGGCCCCGACATGGGTCGACTGTAAGGGCTGGGGGCCATCGTGTGACCAGGGGGGAGAGAGAGAGAGAGAGAGAGAGAGAGAGAGAGAGAGAGAGAGAGAGAGAGAGAGAGGAGAGAGAGAGAGAGGAGAGAGAGAGAGAGAGAGAGAGAGAGAGAGAGAGAGAGAGAGAGAGAGAGAGAGAGAGAGAGAGAGAGGAGAGCGAGAGAGAGAGAGAGAGAGAGAGAAGGAGAGAGAGAGAGAGAGGGGGGAGAGATAGGGAGGAAGAGAGAGAGTGGGGGGAGAGAGAGAGAGGGGGGTAGAGAGGGAGAGAGAGAGAGGAGAGAAGGGATGGTGACGAGGGTGGGGGAGGGCAATCAATGAAATCCGATAATTGTTGTACATTTATGCACAAACGTTTGCACGGTTAGAACATAAAACCACCAAACTAAATTCAGACAAAAAACCCAATAAATCATTTGATTAAATCCGTGAAACACCTGAAGGGCCCAAAGGCAACCTGGAGACACACTGTACAGCCAGGGTCACCGACATGGGTCGACTGTAAGGGCTGGGGGCCATCGCGTGTCCAGGGGGGAGAGAGAGAGAGAGAGAGAGAGAGAGAGAGAGAGAGAGAGAGAGGAGAGAGAGAGAGAGAGAGAGAGAGAGAGAGAGAGAGAGAGAGAGGAGAGAGAGAGAGAGAGAGAGAGAGAGAGAGAGAGAGAGAGAGAGGGGGGGAGATAGAGAGAGAGAGAGAGAGAGAGAGAGAGAGAGAGAGAGAGAGAGAGAGAGAGAGAGAGAGAAGGAGAGAGAGAGGGGGGGAGATAGAGAGATAGAGAGAGAGAGAGAGAGAGGGGGGGGGAGAGATAGGGAGGAAGAGAGAGAGAGAGAGAGAGAGAGAGAGAGAGAGAGAGAGAGAGAGAGAGTGACAGGTTGACTCCTCTGACAGTGAGAGGCGACGTCCCGTTCAGGTTGCCGGTGGGAACCCTCAGCCTCTCTGCTGATCCTCCCTGTGATTGGCAGGATGTCCCTGGGCTGAACCAGAGGCACTCAGCACCACCGGCCTGGAAGCTGCTGCAGCCGACTGCAATGACAGCCTATTGCACCAGACGGCACACACACACACACACACACACACACACACACACACACACACACACACACACACACACACACACACACACACACACACACACACACACACACACACACACACACACACACACACACACACACATACACACATACACACACACACACACACACATACACACACACACACACACACACATACACACTCACACACACATACACACGCACACACGCACATACACACGCTCACACACATGCACATACACACGCACACACATATACACACACACACTCAGACATACACACACATTCACACCGAGGGTCACCCTCTCTCTCTCCCTCTCTTTCCCTCTCTCTCTCTCCCCCTCTCGTTCCCTCTCTCTCTCTCGCTCTCTCTCTCTCTCTCTCTCTCTCTCCTCTCTCTCTCTCTCTCTCTCTCTCTCTCTCTCCTCTCTCTCTCTCTCTCTCTCTCTCCCTCCCTCACTCTCTCGTAATCTATTGATACTTTCACGAGAGGGCCCTCGGGGCGGCCCTCTGCTATCACTCATTCACTGAGAGCTACTCACCAGCCCTGGAATCAGCAGCAGGAGTTACATTCTTCACAGAGAGAGAGAGAGAGAGAGAGAGAGAGAGAGAGAGAGAGAGAGAGAGAGACGAGAGAGAGAGAGAGAGAGAGAGAGAGAGAGAGAGAGAGAGAGAGAGAGAGAGAGAGAGATGAAAAGGCGACATGTCAAAACTAGACCGAAATTGCTTCCAGAAAACTATATTTTCAGATATTGAAACTGGAAATGTTTTTTTTGGAAAAGTTCCTGATTTGGCGACGGATCAAATGTAACGATGAATGGAATCCACACGCTTCTGATCGACTAGAGCAGTGGTTCCCAACCTGGGGGGCGCGCCCCCCTTGGGGGGGCGCCAAAGATCGCAGGGGGGGCGCCAGGCCTCAGATGATTTGAGGCCTAATATCATATTTCGATTTTTTTTATTTTATTTTATTTTTTTTTTAATATAATTGTAACGCAATACATGATTGTCGCTAAAAGCCTTGTCTCTACATTACAATAAAATATAGAAATTTATTGATTAATTAATTTTAATAAAAATTCTACAAATTAATCTGATACTCCTCCGATTCGCGCCAACATTGACGTTACTGTGTCAGCTTCCGTGGTAGTAACAGTTTGCTGTGCTTGCTAGCTAGCGACCAACTTCATAAGGTGAATATTTTGTCTAAAAATGTCTGAAAAACGTAAAGGAGATGACAGCTCATCTGCAATCAAAAAGAAAATGAGGACCTACCTAGAGAGCTATCTTAACTTAGGTTTCATGGAGGGAACGGACAAAACCCGCCCAGAGTGTGTGATATGCAGAGAGAAGCTAGCCAACGACAGCATGAAACCCTGCAAAATGAAGAGACACCAACAGACCATGCACCCAGAAACGGTCGGGCGTGATCGGGACTTTTTCATAAAGAAACAACAGTTTGTTAGGGCTGGCAGCGATGTACAGAAGGCCACCGAGGCCTCTTTTGAATGTGCACTTTTAAAAGCAAAGGCAAAGTCCGGGGGGGGGGGGGGGGGGGCGCAAATTCCAACAGGAGTCATTTGGGGGGGCTCTGGGTGAAAAAGGTTGGGAACCCTGGACTAGAGGACTAAAAGCACAGAAAGCAACAAAATTCACTCAACGTTTTTAAACTCGGCTCAGTGCCCATAAGGGGTGTGTGTGTGTGGTGTGTGTGTGTGTGTGTGTGTGTGTCTGTGTGTGTGTGTGTGTGTGTGTGTGTGTGTGTGTGTGTGTGTGTGTGTGTGTGTGTGTGTGTGTGTACGTGTGCGTGTGTGTGTGTGTGTGTGTGTGTGTGTGTGTGTGTGTGTGTGTGTGTGTGTGTGTGGTGTGTGTGTGTGTGTGTGTGTGTGTGTGTGTGTGTGTGTGTGTGTGTGTGTGTGTGTACGTGTGTGTACGTGTGTTTGTGTGTGTGTTTGTGTGCCCATTTGGAACGCTGGCAGGTCACGTGTTCGTTTTGCTGATCGTCTATTTCAAAATATCTCAATTCATATGAAACGTTTTCGCTGAATAAATCAAACACTGTTCTATCTCTGGTTGAGTCTTCCGATAGGTCGTCTGCAACTCTCTATTTCGGTCCGACTCGGAAAGCGCCGGTCAATCAAAGCTCCAACTCTCCGCGCTTTCTTTTATTTTGTTGTTGCGGGAAACCGAGTTGATGTTGCAGACCGCGAGGGGCTACATGCTACCTGCTACCTGCACTAACACTCGGGCTACATGCTACATACGACTTAATGCTGCTCGACTGTTTCCGGTTCAACGGGACATTCTTCACCCGGTGTTTACAAGAGATCCAAAAGCTGAACATCACTGATGGTCACTGGGTTTGTAGGACGACCAAAACCCCAACAAGCAAGTTGATAAAGGTTGTCAATTGTATGCGGCGTCATACATACACAACTAGGAAGGTAAGAAAACAATTGTTAACTGACTGACTAACGCTAACGACGATGTAACGCTAACGACGATGTAACGCTAACGTCGATGTAACGCTAACGACGATGTAACGCTAACGACGATGTAGCGCTAACGACGATGTAACGCTAACGACCATGTAACGCTAACGACGATGTAACGCTAACGACGATGTAACACTAACAACACTTATCTCGTGAGACACCACACAGTTTAGGTGGAGGCAGGAAGCTGCGTAGGCCGAACAAAGCGGAACACAGCAATGTTCGGAGTGTTTCTTCTCCTGTTTTTGAAAACGCATTTTCTTATGAGGAATTCATGGCGACCTATGACCTCAGGAGCTGTAGCTGCTAGCTAGCTGGAAGTCAACAAATCCACCGGAACAGGCGGAGCCGTATTATGCAGTCGGACGTACTTCACACAGCTTAGTGCAAGGAGCCCATTGCGTATATGAAGCCTGACCTATACTCTCTCATTTATGAAAACAGCACGACAGGACACAATGAATGAAGTATAATAATAATAATTTGATGCTGGGATGAAACCATTAGCCCATCCCATAGCCCCTGTCCTCTCCGGTCCTCTGAGATGTTCTCTGCTTGTTTATTCATGAAGGTCACATCTCACCATCTCTATCTAGTACTCGAGGAATGGAGCGGAACATCTGCTTTGGGTGAGCGTTTATACAGCTGTGTTACATGGTGTCAACCAAATGATGCCCTTGTGTGAACACAATGAATACATGAAAACATGAATGAGTGGATGGGCCCGGGTTCACCATGAATGAAAAGGAGGAGGAAGAAAGGATGAACGACAATCTGATTTGAATATTAGGAAAAGATTGTAAATCATTAAAACACCACAGGGGGGGGAGTATGAGAAGGTTAATTACACAGGTAAAACATGAATAATACATCAATTATAATGAAAAATATATGAAAAAAAACCAATAATAACAATAATAACAATAAATAACTATATATCTAAATGACTTTAAATTATATATTTTTGTATTACTTAGAATAAGATATTATGTTATTTATGTATGTATATATATATAAATAACATCTTATATATATATAATAATATATATAATAAACTTATATATAATAATATCTTAATCTAATTCATCTAAGTGAGGATGAGAGCGGGGGATGTTGACACTGACGAATCTCCATGGAGTCACCTGAGGCTCTGACTGTCACTTTGAGTTGAATATCTGGCACGCCTCCACTTCTCCGATAAGGCTTTCTCCACCACCACCATCACCACCACCACCCCCACCATCACCACCACCAATACCACCACCACCACCACCACCACCACCACCACCACCACCACCACCACCACCACCACCAATACCACCACCACCACCATCACCACCACCACCACCACCACCACCACCAATACCACCACCACCACCACCACCACCACCACCAACACCACACCACCACCACCCCACCACCACCACCACCACCACCATCACCACCACCACACCACCACCACCACCACCATCACCACCACCACCACCACCACCAATACCATCACCACCACCAACCATCACCACCACCACCATCATCACCACCACCACCACCACCGCCACCACCACCACCAATACCATCACCACCACCATCACCACCATCACCACCACCATCACCACCACCACCACCATCACCACCACCACCACCACCACCATCACCACCACCATCACCCCCACCACCACCACCATCACCACCACCACCAACCCCACCACCTTCATCACCCCCACCACCACCACCACCACCCCAGCCACCACCGCCACCACCACCGCCACCACCACCACCACCAATACCCCCACCACCATGACCACCACCACCAACCCCACCACCTTCATCACCCCCACCACCCCCCACCTCACCACCCCCCCCCACCCCGCGTTTCCACGACCTCTGATGTGGAATGAAGCATGTGAGTAAGGCCGCGGTGATGAGAACGCGGTAACATTTGAGGTGAGTTAGTGGATCATTTCTCACCCGTCGTTACGAGCGGAGACATGTCGACAAATGATTGAATTGCATATCGAAATGCATCGCATGCTCAAAAATGAAAAGGAAAAAAAAGAAGAAATTAAAAAAAGTTGTTCACAGCAAAAATGTTTTTTTTTTAAATAGTTAAGAATGATCCACCTGGAGCTCTTCAGGGTGTAACATGCCAAGTTGCGTTAAATAATTGGATGCATATTAAAATAAAATACTACAGCAAATTGTTTCACCCACATATATATCTGTTGACTGGCCTGTTGTGCAATGTATAGGTCTATAAGATTAACTGGACATTAAAGATATACACATTATAAATATGCAGTATATATACATGTAATAAATATATACATATATATGTGTATCTATTTATGTATATATATATATATATTTTTATATATATATATATATAATAATATATATGCATGTGTGTATATATATATACATATTGATATATATTGATATATACATAGATATAGATTCACACTTTGTATTTCTTACATACGTACATTAGTTCTCCATATACTGAGGGGTAGGATCAGTGTTGGGTTATATAAGTGAGTCCAGGGTTGGTCTTATTTGTCCACCTGCAGGACATCCAGTGTTAGCCACCGCGGCGTGATCTGCTATGGTCTGCTATGATCTGCTATGGTCTGCTATGGTCTGCTATGATCTGCTATGGTCTGCTATGGTCTGCTATGGTCTGCTATGGTCTGCTATGATCTGCTATGGTCTGCTATGATCTGCTATGGTCTGCTATGGTCTGTTATGGTCTGCTATGGTCTGCTATGGTCTGCTATGGTCTGCTATGATCTGCTATGGTCTGCTATGGCCTGCTATGGTCTGCTATGATCTGCTATGGTCTGCTATGGTCTGCTATGATCTGCTATGGTCTGCTATGGCCTGCTATGGTCTGCTATGATCTGCTATGGTCTGCTATGGTCTGCTATGGCCTGCTATGGTCTGCTATGGTCTGCTATGATCTGCTATGGTCTGCTATGGTCTGCTATGGTCTGCTATGGTCTGCTATGGTCTGCTATGATCTGCTATGGTCTGCTATGATCTGCTATGGTCTGCTATGGTCTGCTATGGTCTGCTATGGTCTGCTATGGTCTGCTATGGCCTGCTATGGTCTGCTATGATCTGCTATGGTCTGCTATGGTCTGCTATGGTCTGCTATGGTCTGCTATGGTCTGCTATGATCTGCTATGATCTGCTATGGTCTGCTATGCTCTGCTATGGTCTGCTATGGTCTGCTATGGTCTGCTATGGTCTGCTATGGTCTGCTATGGTTTGCTATGGTCTGCTATGGTTTGCTATGGTCTGCTAGCCGCGGGCTAAAGCACAAGGTTGACTGCAAGAGTCTGACACTTTGCCCTCGCTCGTCGTGTCGGATGTATACTCTGGAAAACTAGCTCCGGGGTGAACGGACAACTGCCTCTCTCTCTCTCTCTCTCTCTCCCCCCCCCCTCTCTCTCTCTCTCTCTCTCTCTCTCTCTCCCCCCCCTCTCTCTCTCTCTCTCTCCTCTCTCTCTCTCTCTCTCTCTCTCTCTCTCTCTCTCTCTCTCTCTCTCTCTCTCTCTCTCTCTCTCTCTCTCTCTCTCTCTCTCTCACTATCCTGCTATTTCTTCTTTATTATTTGTGTTGTCTTCTCTTTCTACCACTATTTATCCTACAATCTCCCCCCCCCGAGCTCCGAGGTTTATCAGGGTCATATACTGTACCCTGTGAACATTTCGATCTCGGGGGCCTCCCAGATCTTCAGGGGCCAAACATGTGTCTAATTGAACCGAACAAGGGCCAGGGGCCAAGGGCCCCACAGCCCTCTGCTCAATAAGAAGAAGACAATACAGTGAGACAAAGGAACCAAACAAGGCCTGTCTGTCTAGATATCTGGATTAGCATGTCGCACCACCACTGGCTATTGGGGATGTGTGTGTGTGTGTGTATGTGTGTGTGTGTGTGTGTGTGTGTGTGTGTGTGTGTGTGTGTGTGTGTGTGTGTGTATCATGTTGTTTATGTGTGTGTGTGTGTGTGTGTGTGTGTGTGTGTGTGTGTGTGTGTGTGTGTATACATGTTGTTTATGTGTTTGTATGTGTGTGTGTGTGTGTGGTGGTGTGTGTGTGTGTGTGTGTGTGTGTGTGTGTGTGTGTGTGTGGTGGTGGTGTGTGTGTCAGTGGAGGGGTGTATGATGGTGACTGGTGGCTCCCATGCAGCATAAATCGTAAATGTGCTATAAATTACGATTCCATAAACGGATTGAAACTAAATCTAATCTTTTGTTCTTTTTTTCCTTTTCAAATCCTAATTTTCATGGCTCCCTCCCGGAGTCACTCCCCAAATTACACACGTTGAAATTTAATTTGTTTACCGTTCACTCTGAAAATGTTCCCACTTCATCTTTGCCTTAACAAGTCCCTGAACGATGTAATGAGGTAAAGCCTCTAATTAGATCGGCAGCCGATGGACATTTTTCATATCTCTTATGTTATACATTCTCAGATGTTTGATCAACAAACTGTTCCATTTGAGTGGTTGGTTAGCTTCTGACAGGTCTGTGCAGAGGCAAACGGGAGGGGAATATTTTCTCAAGCCTCCTAAAAATGAGTCACATTTTTATTTTTTTCCCGTGGCGTGGGATTCTGAATATCACAGAAAGCGTGCGTAAGCAACAATTTTATATTTTCTTTTCCTCAGCCAAATCCCTTCGCTGAATTTTAATTTCTTACGCAAACTGCCACCGCTGCAGTAGTTTGATGTTTGTTTGGTGATGGTTCTAGTTTGGGCCGGCTGTGAAGTCAGGAGAAAGGTCTGCAAGCTTCTCAACAACAGACCGGTTGGGGTTGGGAATCAACGTGTTGCCAGCTAAATTAAAGAAAAAAAAGAAAAAAACACAGAAATTCAGAGATTTAAAAAAGATACATCCTGTATTTGCTACTATTTCATTAATACTATTAACACCATTCCCCCCAAATATTGAATTATTCACAGAAATAAAGTCAACATTTCAATAAGTTTAAAAAATCGCCAGCCTGAGTTGCATGGAGGCCTTCACTTTGCTTTCAGGAAGCGGACTGAAATCAGTTACAATACAACACCGCAGTCAGAAAGATCTTGCATGATGTTGATGGCCCACAAATAAAGGACTTATGGAATGCATTTGTATGCAAAGAAGCACTTAAAGGGATTTGCATCGTGAAGCAGAGTCAGTTTTTTGGTTAAATTAGCTTGCAGACGGGCTGACAAACTCTAAACTGTCCCCTGTAAGACCAGAGGGGCACTTTTGGAACAACTAACCTCAAAGGGGCCTTGGCCAGCGAATGCATAATCAATTATCCTTCATAAGCTCGTGTCTTCTCATTGAATTCTCATTGAAAAGTATTGTCAATGTCTATTATATGCTGGTAACTGCTGATTTTCTACAACAAAAAATAAATAAAAAAACATGCAATTTAGAGCATTTGTGGAAGCTTGTAAATAGTTAGCGGTGAAAGTTCCGATCAGTGAGTTCTGGGGTCAATATGGAACAGGTTGAGTTATGTTTTACATTTATGAGTAGAGACGTGGTTTAATGTTTGTTGGTAAGTACTGTGAGTAACTTCCTCGCTCTGAATGAGATCCAAGTCAAACACTGATTGATGTCAAATTGCCTTGCGTTCAAAATGCAGACTGTTGAGCAATGTGAACTCTGCCTGCCACGATACGCTGTGGGAACACATATCAGGGGAACCGCCTGAACAACAGGATGTCAAACAGCGAAATAGATACTGTAATGATATTACAATGTCATTTTCAATCTCAATTTGACTTGAAACATTAAAGCAGGATTTGCGAAGACTTACCGATGGGACCAGAGCATTCGGCACGGCGGGGGCCATCTGAGTCACATCGCTGCTCCAAGTCGGTGTGAGAGAGGAAGGGACTTCACCCATAGTACAGGGGTACGGTAAATGGATGCATTGCATTTATATATCGCTTTTATCCAAAGTGCTTTACAAGTCATGCCCCACATTCACCCGTTCATACACACATTTATTCATACACACATCCCTCCACCGACGGCGGAGTCAGCCAAGAGGCCAAGGAGACAGCCGGCACGTCGGGAGCAGTCAGGGTAGGGTTAGGGTATCTTGCTCAAGGACACCACGACACAACCAGCAACCTTCCGGTTGTGAGACGTCCACTCTACTGTCTGAGCTACTGCCGCCCCATATTCTTATTAAACCATGTTAATATATATATATTATATATATATATATACTGCCACTACATATTCAGACTTTGTATATGGCTTTGTCATTGTTGTTTGTTGTTGTTCTCCATGTATTGTTACTGTTACTCTTACCCTTGTAAAAGATCATAAATTCTGTTTGGGTAATAGAAGGGACCAGAACTGAGACATAACACTCCCTCTCCTAGCCCGCCCCCGAGGGGCACAGGTTGAAGCTGATTGGTTGAACAAAAATCGAGCACATAATGAAAATGTTCGGCTACTAAAATATAATACTAGTGACTATCCCAGCAATATGTGCAGCATAGTACACGCATACAAGGTATTTAAATGCATGTAGCAAGCGACATGTTGGCCGACGCACAATCAGGCATTAAAGGCATCATATGGAATCAAACAGAGCTCTGCTCTGTTCTCATATAGAAAAGCCCTCAGCGAGCAAACACACAGCTGGCTGGAGAGTGTGTTATCACTTTTGCACGATCACAACCAAAAAGCGTGAAAGATCCACTCATACATTCTGCCCCCGTGACGATTCCGTCTTTAGGCAGTCAAATGGTGGCCAATGTCTCTGTGAACGCCTGTTGGTTTCCAGCCTGCAAGCGCACGCGGTATCTGGTGTTCTCATGTGTGTCAGATCACGAGCTCAGCATCCTCCTTAAGATAATCTCAATCAGTGACAGCTTATGAATTGAGGGTCGGGGAAAAACCTTGTCAGATTCTGAGGCAGATGCAGATGTTGCCCATTGGCAAACGAGTGTTGAGGAAAACAAAACAGCCCCACTGGCAACCTGCAAGTTTGCTGCTGTTGGCGAATATTGTATTCAATTAGCGTTGGCTTTTTGACTTCATGTGTTTTCCCCACCAAAGGGACATTGGGAACAAGCGATTGAACACACAAACAAAACATAGCCAACAGCCTTCACATCGTTGTTCACAATTAGATATGAAGATTATGTTTACCCTTTTCAAAGCATGTATAACGTATAATCATACATCACACGCGTTGTGGTCATAACTGCATCTGAACCGCAATGCAACTACAATGTGTAAATACATCAAATACATAGTCTAATCCAGTGGTTCCCAAACTGGGGGGCGCGACCCCTAGGAAGGGGGGGGGGGGGGGCGGAGCTATGACAGGGGGCGTGGCTAAATATAACGATGTGATTTTGTAAAGGTGACTTGTTCCTATTTAGATTTGACGTTGCAGTTCTGTGTATTAATTACAGACAATGTTTAAAATGAGTTCTATAGGAGTGTGCAAGCAAAGGAAGTGTCTGAGAGTGTCTTCATGTGGGTGCATGTGGGTGTGTGGGGGGGGGGGTGGCCTGACATTCTTTTTATCTACCAAAGGGGGCCCTGCAGAACACTGAGATGAGACCAACACATATCCGGTCAGAGGTTAGACTTTGGAAGCATAGTAGAGAGTTCATTAAAGGTGTGAGTGAGTGAGCACTGAGACAAGCCATTGTCAGACGATGACACGTAAGTAACTGACAGTAAGTGGTGTGTAATTATCCAGGCCCTTGGACACGTGACGGCGTGTTCCGGAGTGGAACGCAACTCATTAACATGTCGCCGAACAGCTGAGGAGAGTCTCTTGGTAGAGTACTCCTCATACTGAGTCTGTCACCTCTCACTCTGCTGCTAGGGGAGAGGCCTTTTACAGGCCAGGATTTGCCGTGGAAGTTCTGCCGTGGATATTACGCTCTCTCTCTCTCTCTCTCTCTCTCTCTCTCTCTCTCTCTCTCTCTCTCTCTCTCTCTCTCTCTCTCTCTCTCTCTCTCTCTCTCTCTCTCTCTCTCTCAGTGTTTTATGTCTAAAGTTGAATTTCCACTTTTTGTCTTCATCCAAGGTTTATGAATGGAACTAAATCTAAATCTGATTTTAATCCTCTTTATTGGTCACATACATACACAGTGAAATGATTTTCTCTGCATTTAATCCATTATATTATTAGGAGCAGTGGGTCTGGTGCCTTGCTCAAGGGGCACCTCGGCAGTGCCCAGGTGGCGAACTGGCACCCAGTACCAGTTCTCACTCTGTACGGTCCGTTTCAGGGACTTGAACCGGCGACCCTCCGGTTCCCAAGCAGAGGCCCAACAGACCGTCTTCCATCCTTCCAGCATCCAACTACCTTTCATCCATGAATGTATCATCCATACTCAATCCACTCCATCCGTCCATCCAGCATCAATCATCCATCATTTAACTATCCATCCATCCACCATCCGTCAACCTATCTTGTCACTCTCTCATGGCTCTCATCATGGAGTCTCTGTTTACCATCTGTGTTACAAGTCGTCGTAGTACAACGCGAGTGGTATACAAGATCTTCTGGTTGACCTCTCTCCTCTCTCTCTCTCTCTCTCTCTCTCTCTCTCTCTCTCTCTCTCTCTCTCTCTCTCTCTCGCTCTCTCTCTCTCTCTCTCTCTCTCTCTTTCTCTCTCTCTCTCTCTCTCTCTCTCTCTTTCTCTCTCTCTCTCTCTCCTACGTGACCCCCGGGTCTCTTCCACTTGACACAAGTTGGCTTGTGACTGCAATAAATCCAGCTCAGTAATCATGCTTCTATCGGCTGATTCACGAGCACTAAAGCACTAAATTGCTGGTGTGAATCCCTGGCACAGCTAAAGTCATACCTGAGCCGCCCTCTGCCCCGAGGCATTTGGGCTGACGGCATAGTGTGTGTGTGTGTGTATGTGTGGGTGTGTGTATGTGTGGTGTGTGTCTGTGGGTGTCTGTGTGTGTGTGTGTGTGTGTGTGTGTGTGTGGCACACACACACACACGTGCACAGACACGCGCACACACACACACACACACACACACACACACACACACACACACACACACACACACCACACACACACACACACACACACACACACACACACACACACACACACACACACACACACACACACACACACACACACACACACACACACACACACACACACACACACACACACACACACACACACACAGGCCCCATGGGTCTGTCTACAGTTCTCATGGGACCTTTGGGAACCAGAAGTGTTAAAGAGGGTATAGCTCATATGACAGAAACTGTGCTAATTATGCACTTCCATACTGGTTAATGACAGGCTGTACACATGACAAAGCACTTTAACATTACGTCTGTTATGGCAGAAGTCACAGAAAGATGACTTACTGTCTCTCTAATGCATACTTCTGTGTGGTACCCCCAGATCAATAGGCCAGGATGTGTCCAAATCCGCACTCATTTACATTCCTCTTTTGGCCATAACTGTCACAACAGCAAATATTACATATAGCATCATCATCATCATCATCATCATCATCATCATCATCATCATCATCATCATCATCATCATCATCATCATCATCATCATCATCATCATCATCATCATCATCATCATCATCAACACACACACACACACACACACACACACACACACACACACACACACACACACACACACACACACACACACACATCACATACACTAACTTCTCCTCTCCCAGGCCGGTGAAGCCAGAGGTTTTGTGGCCCCGCTGGCCCTGGTTTTAGGGATGAATGGATGTGAAAATCACACTCAGATGAGGTGGGAGCTCAGAAGCCCTCGGAGGGCAACGCCATGAGGGTGATGAAGCGCCTCCATCGCGTGTAACGCACATTCATTCAGAAGTCTGCAGCTCGTCTGTTGTTCAACCGACCCACGTTCTCCCACACATCTATCCTTCTTCCGTCTCTACACTGGCTCCCTGTAGCTGCTCCATCCAGTCCAACACATTGGTGCCTACCTAGTGAATGGAACAGCTCCATCCTACCTCCAGGCAATGGTCAAGGCCTACATCCCAACCCGTCCACTTCGCTCTGCTACTTCGGGCCGTCTGCTTTCCCCCTCGCTTAGGGGCCCGTGTGGCCGATCTACGAGGTCACGGCTCTACTCTGTGGCCCCAAATTGGTGGAACGATATTCCCACGGATCTCAGGACTGCAGAGTCACTGCTCATCTTCCACCGCAGGCTGAAAACTCACCTCTTCAGGAAACCGGATCCTTCCTCCTAGCGCGTCCTTTTATCACTTATAACTAGCTTACTAGCGTATTTCTAAGTAGACTGTCTCAGTCAAATTTTAGGTAGATATCGTTCAATTGTTTGCCAACTTATTGTACTTTTCCCTTACTGTACTTTTAGCTGAACTTATTATATTTTACCTGAGCACCGGCTCAGTTCTTGGAGACTTGTTAGGAATGAAATGCACTTTTGATTTCTGGTGACGAGTTGTTCTCTTACCTTTAAACCTTTGTTGAAACACACTATTGTTAAGTCGCTTTGGATAAAAGTGTCTGCTAAATGACTGTAATGTAAGTGATGTAAACTCACCTTGATAGGGCGGTAATGGTTGTCGCCCTCGTAGCGGTCTGCGGTCGCGTTGGTCCGACCGTGTGCCACCAGGGGGACTCTGTTAGCTTCATTCATTCAGTGTTGTTGTGGTTGTTGTGCGTTGTTGTGCGTCCATCCTGTTTATCCGGTTTGATCCGGTTTGCATGGAGGAGGGGGGGGGGGGGCTAACGGGGACACTGAAGTAAATGAAAAGAGCTGCATTTGGGATGGAGGTAAAATGCGGCCATTGTTAAATCCCCTGCATTTCCTCCCTCACATTGTTGTGATTACGGGGGCTGTTCTCTTCAAGGATGTCTCAGGCCTGCGCCCCCAAAACCTGGTTCCACTAAGAACGCTACAATCCACTTCCTGTGGCCACCCCATTTCTTTGTGTGTGTCCCTTGCACACGCACGTGACACACACACACACACACACACACACAAACACACACACACACACACACACACACTCACACGTATTGTCCTATTTCAGCAGATGGTGTGCATATACCGGTTCATCGGTTCATCATCTGCGACTGACTGAAGAGACAGTGTCATTACGAGAATGTGTGTGTGTGTCGAGTGTGGGTACCCATTGATAACATCCTCTGGCCGTTAGTGTGGCTTCAGGTGAGAATAAAGTGCATTTGTAAATCATATTGCATAATGCATGGCGCTTCATTCGGTCTCCATGTAACAGTCGACAAGCCACTTCCAGTCAATTCTCCTCTCAAGTCTTCGAGTTCCCAATGAATTCTGACAACGGCATGGCAAATACAATTACATCTGATGTAGAGAGAG
>CM051002.1:33708187-33735687 GCA_027704905.1 Muraenolepis orangiensis | reverse complement strand
GCTGGAATTTAAACTATCTAACTCTCTCTCTCTGTCTCTGTCCCAATCACTACCCCCCCCCCCCCACACACACACACACACACACACACACACACACACACACACACACACACACACACACACACTCTCTGTCTCACTCTCTCTTGGTCTCTCTCTTACTCCCCCACACCTACATGTCCCCTCATTCTCCCTCACTCAATCACTCCCTCCCTCGCTCTCTTGTTATCTCTCTCTCTCCCTCTTTCATGTGTATGTGTGTGTGTGTGTGTGTGTGTGTGTGTGTGTGTGGTGTGTGTGTGTGTGTGTGTGTGTGTGTGTGTGTGTGTGTGTGTGTGTGTGTGTGTGTGTGTGTGTGTGTGTGTGTGTGTGTATGTGTGAGTGTGTGTGTGTATCCTGGCAACACCCAATGACAAACCAATGATTAAACCATAAATATCGTGAAACTAAAATATGCTAAACTGTGGTTTTGTTCAATAAGCCTACTCGATAACTTTCTTATTCCTAATTGTTGTGCATATTTTTTTCGTTTTTCAGAATTTTTGCTTAATTTTTGACATTTACAAACTGCGTCTCATATTATGAGAGATGTAATGTTTGAGTGATAATTAGTGATAATTAGGCCTTCTGTGGTTATTTTGGTGTTGAAACACAGCCAGTGTATTTTAATTAAAACTTTATTTTTGCATGTGTGCATGTATGAACCAATCGCCAATCGTCTATACATGTATAAATATTGACTTATATATAAAACTCAATTTATAAATAACCCACCATCACAATCCCAGTTGAATTCCCTATCGATCATGTAAACGACTTTTTCGGACCGTTGGATGTTTTACTGAAAGGAAGCAGCGCCATCTAGCGGCCAGAAAAAGGAAATCCTATATATTTGAATTTCATCTCCTGTGCGCAGACAGCAGCTGTCAATGGGATGGTTTATATGTGTATAAACCATCCCATTGACAGATAACGAAATAGATAATAAAACAGGCCTGGATAATAGACAAAGGACCCACAATCAACACCAGCATTGTCATACAATACAAAATAACTTAGATGATAATAATGATGACGATTGAGAATTATATCATGATGACTGTGACCATAGTCATTTTAATATGAATAGGATCTCTTTGACGGTCCTAGACGGTATATAAGAACGTCGCTATCTATTTGAACCACTAGAGGGCAGCATCGTCATAGTTATTAATGCAATAGATTGTGATTTTTGTCTTACTGTAAATTGTGTCGAGCCATCGCGGAGTCACTACTGTCAGAAAATATATGAATATTTTACGGTCGCTTTACTTTCTGGCATACAATTTTACAAACTTACAAACTTGCTTTGTGTGCCACACACACACACACACACACACACACACACACACACACACACACACACACACACCCACACACACACACACACACACACACACACACACACACACACACACACACACACACACACACACACACACACACACACACACACACACACACACACACACACACAAGTCAAGTCAAGTCAAGTTTATTGTCACTTCACAGTTTACACAAGTATAAAGCAGTGATGTGAAAATCTTATGTGCAATACCCGACGACAGACAGCAGTTATAAAATAAGATAAAAAATAGATAAAAATAGAATAAAAATAGAATAAAGTTTAAAAAAAATTAACACACACACACACACACACACACACACACACACACACACACACACACACACACACACACACACACACACACACACACACACACACATTGCAGGAGAGGTTTACCTTGCAGATTCTTCCTCCCACCTTCACACCTGCGACCAGATGGCATCTCTCAATTTTTGGACCATCTGTGAAATAAAGACGTAAAGGGTGATCCATGACGAGCTATACAACAACGTCTCTGTCCACAGGGGGCCAGAGAGAGCAGTGTTCTCTAAAGTGTGTGTCTCCATGTGTGTGTGTGGGACACACACTTCTGCTTCAAGTTGAGGTCAAAAACACTTTTGGGAAACAAAAGAAAATGTGGGATTGAACCGCCAGCCCCAAGGAGAAATAATCAACTGCAACTGCAGCTCCCACAACCTATTTAACACCAAACAACACACAGCATAGCTAAAGCGTGTGTTTCTGTGTGTGTGTGTGTGTGTGTGTGTGTGTGTGTGTGTGTGTGCGTGCGTGAGTGTTATTTGCCATTTGTATCAAGTACATAGAAATGCTTACTCCCCATTCCCTCCCGCAGTATAAATCTCAAACAAATTAAAATAATATATACAATAAAAGTGTCACGGTTGCGGTGTGTGACAGGGGGCGTGGCCATGGCTCGGGCCTTGGCTGCGCACCTACACACCTGTCGGCGATTGCAGCTAATGACAATCACCTCACCTGGGTGTATATATACCCTGGCTTCCCTTAACACCATGGCTAGTTCGTACTTTGTTCTCTCTCGATGCAACCGTTCCAAGCTACTTCCAGATTCCAGTTCCAAGCCCTCTACAAAAATCTTTCAAAAGCATTTAAAGTGCCAGTAGTGCAGCAGCATCATGAATACAGTGCAGTACAGTGCAGTAACTGTGATGAGTCCAGAACGTCCTGTAAGTGTAATCTTAATGACAATGTTATGAAAGTGAAAGTGGCAGCACTCCTAGCAGTTCAGTAGGTCACTACCTGTGGATAAAAACTATCCTTAAACCTACTAGTCCTTGCTGTACGGATGCTGGGCAACCAAGAGATGGTGCCCAGGGTGGTTGCAGACCTTTATGATGGACATGGCCTTCTTCCGACATCTGGTCCTACAGATCTCCTCAATACATGGACGTGCACACCCGATGATCTTCTCTGCCGTCCTCACGACCCTCTGGATGGCTTTCTTGTCCTGTTCAGTGGTGTTGCCGTACCACACAGTGACGCCACTCACCAGGACGCTCTCTACGGTGCCACGGTAGAAGTTCACTAGCTACCTCTGGCCTATTCCTCTTCTTCTGAGGCACCGCAGAGCATAGAGGCGCTGGTGTGCCTTCTTCAGCATGACCTCCGTGTTGTGGGTCCACGCCACGTCGTCGGAAATCTGTAGTCCAAGGAAACGGAAGCAGCTGTCGACTTCCACCGGTGTCCCGTCCAGGCTGATGGTGGAGTGGGGGCCCCGTCCAGGCTGATGGTGGAGTGGGTGCCCCGGTGGCTCCTGAAGTCCACCATGAGCTCCTTGGTCTTGCTGACATTCAGTGCGAGGCTGTTGTCCTCACACCATCGCGTGAGGACAACAGCCTCGCACTGAATGTGCGTGAATGTGTGTGAATGAGTGTGTGCGTCCATGTGTGTGTATCCATGTGTATGTGTGTGCATGTGTGTGTCCATGAGTGCGTGCGATGTTGTAGAATCTGTACCAGACAAATGAGGTTATATTCTCATCCATATAGAATTGAGGAAGCAATCAGGGTTTGCTTTAATATAGACAATGAGGAAAGCAATAAGAGAGGTAGGAGAGAGACCTGAACCCATAATGCTCTGCATTCCACCGGGTTATGAACTCCCAGTTAAACGTGGGATAACGGATATGCAGATATGAAAATATTTCATATCTGCACATGTGGAGGCAAGCGATCGGTTTTATTTATATAAAAATGGATTTCAAACGTAATTTGAAGCTCATCCGCCCGGTGCTAAAGAGGAACAATATTCCGGTGATGAGACCCACGGCTGGCTGGCTGCTGTGGGCCCTGGTCAGGGACATGATCAGCCAACACCTGTGGTCCCCTGGCCTAACGGACTGTGGTCCTGTGTGTATTATGATGAGGATGAGGATGATGAGAAGGGCCTGGAGAAGAGTAATGGATCCTAAAGGGTCCATGTGTATTTAGGAACGTGATGGCGTAGGTGGCGTGGATGAGCTGAAGGTTAACTGGTATACTTTATAGTGTGAATCGTTTTACCAAAGGGGTTGAATGACGACTTAAGGAAGCCATGAGGTCTATCAATGTTTACTTTCCCATCATTGACCATGTGTGTTTGTGTGTGTGTGTGTGTGTGTGTGCATACGTACAAAAGTGTGTGTGTGTGTGTGTGTGTGTGTGTGTGTGTGTGTGTGTGTGCAACGCATTCTCAGGATTCCCTACAAGGATTCCCTACAAAAAAACAGCGCACTTTGTTTGGTAGGAATCGTATGTACAGTCAGTGCGCATGCGCGTCAATATCGTTTCCGCCCCTTTCAGTCGGCGAACAGAGCAGCTGAGATGTATGTTTTTATGACTTTTTTTTCTCACGATACAAACACATGTTAAGGTTACTCTAAAATACGGTTTGATAACATTTCTAGAAAAAATATTTGTTCAATGAATGTATACAATCTTTAGTTAGTTAGTTATGGCCATATATCCGTTGCCAAGGTGACACACGAAAGTGCGTTTGTGTCGCGCACCCCCTCCCCCGTTAACGTCCATCGCGCACCCCCTCCCCCGTTAACGTCCATCGCGCACCCCCTCCCCCGTTAACGTCCATCGCGCACCCCCTCCCCCGTTAACGTCCATCGCGCACCCCCTCCCCCGTTAACGTCCATCGCGCCCCCTGTAAAAAACATGATTTCACCCTCTTACAAATAAACATCAAACCTGACCAGGCCAGTGTGTTTCCCGGCCAGTAAACCTTATAATATGATTGCAAGCTGTGGGGGGTTCCTGCTCCTCAGGGGTGCCCTACTACCATAAGCAAGGCAAACCAATAGGCCTATATCACGTTAGGTTAGAACGCCGGAAGTACCCGTTAAAAATCGCTGAAGCAGTGTATCCCAAGTTCCGGTTAATGCATTCAGCTTGGCTTTCACCATGGTGGACAGTTATCGCTGGACAACATCGCTGCATAACCTTCCAAAAGTCGGTCAAGACGATGTGGTTCAACTAGTGAATGAACACTCATACATTGATTATTTCAATGTACCTTTTCATTTACGTGTTAATATGTAGTGTGCAGCTGTATATTTTCTAAAAGGGAATGCCTGTTATTCTTGTGAATATGAGTTGTCTTAAAATAAAAGTGCTTGTGACATTGAGTTAAAACCGAATTTGTATAAAATACCAATATATATCGTATATCGCGATGCAGCCTAAAAATACCGGGTTTTGGTCCGTATCGCCCAGCCCTACTTGGGACCAGTGCTTTTAATGATACACATACCCGACATTATGTGGCTTTATTCGGATGAGAGATGGAGTGTGTGTGGGGGTCAGAACCAGTGCTTTTAATCACACACATACCCGACATTGTGTGTCTATATTCGGATGAGAGATGGAGTGTGTGTGGGGGTCAGGACCAGTGCTTTTAATCACACACATACCCTACATTGTGTGTCTATATTCGGATGAGAGATGGAGTGTGTGTGGGGGTCAGGACCAGTGCTTTTAATCATATACATACCCAACATTATTAGCCTATTCCGGCCACTTTTCGAGACGTATATATATGCTCTCCTTGTCAAAGTGCAAACTGCAGACATACGTGCTACCCCTAGGAACATGAAACGAGAGACCTTCATCCTCCTCATCAGCCTCACACAAGACTTGCGGAGGAGTTTCTTTGGGTAAATGGTGTAAACTGAGGTAGGGCTGTCTGTGTTTAGACGTTGAGCAGCCGGTACACTACAATAACAGAGAGGAGAGGAGGCGGACACAGTTTGTCACGTATCTGGGGTAACTACCGGATGTAAGTGTACACTGCTCACGGCTCCGGAGTGTGATATAGGCCTATTGGGTAAAAAACATGATTTCACCCTCTTACAAATAAGAAAGATGAAATCTGACCACGCCAGTGTGTTTCTCAACCAGTAAACCGTATAACAAGATTCCTGGTCACAATTTCACATAATAGGGAAAACACATGACTACAAAACGTATGACACAGCACGCTGCAAATTGTAGTTCTATTTATCTTTTTGTGTTAATAATGTGGTTTATATATTTTTTTAAACATATAATGTGGTTTCCGAACGAGACGGTACAGCTCAGTGCCGCTGCAATCCGATGGATTAGTAATACAAGTAAAGTTTAAATAATAAACGTAACAGAACAATACTTCCGGGTGCAAGCTACGTAGGCGGCAGTTGCAGAGTGTACCACTGACGGCACTCGGCCCCAGGATTGGTGGACGAGTGAAGCCAGAAAGGGGCGTACAACCAGGCCTGGTCAACCAGGTGGCGAACTGCGCGCAACTACCTGACACAATGGCGCCATTCAAGCCTTTCCTGAGCCCACGCTGCAAGTTCTCGTGGCCCCCTGGACTAGAGGAGGCCTTCCAGGCGTCTAAGGAGGCCATTGTCGAAGCTATTCGCCAGGGTGTGGAGATCTTCGACCTGCAGAGGCGCACCTGTCTCCGCCCCGACTGGTCACAACGTGGCATCGGCTGCTTTCTATTCCAGCAGCACTGCACCTGCCCCTATGGTCTCCCCGACTGCTGGCCCGGGGGATGGCGGATAACACTGGCTGGCTCGCGGTCCTCCACTGAACAACGCTACGCGGCCATTGAAGGACAGGCACTTGCCGTTGCATGGGGACTGGAGCAGACCCGGTACTTCACCCAAGGTTGTGACAATCTCCTCGTCGTCACCGACCATAAGCCCCTGACAAAGATATTCGGCGACCGGACGCTGGACGAGACTACCAACTCACGACTGTTTAGACTCAAGCAGCTTACTCTCCCGTGGCGCTTTGACATCGAACACTTGCCTGGGAAGAGCAACCTTGCAGCTGACGCAACGTCGCGCCACCCGTCGCCCTCAGACTCAGCGAGCCGCACCTCACTGGAGATACCGAGCATCCCTGACCTCCTTGAGTCTGCACTGATGGCGTCTATCCGCCATGATGCCCAGGAACTTGGCACCATCTCATGGTCCCTCATTGCACAGGAAACGGCCATGGACACTGCACTGAGCCACCTCCTGGGGCTTAGTGGGGGGGGGGGGGAGAGCCTTGACCGCAGCGACCCTGCCCTCGCAGCATTCTGGCCGGTCCCCGAGTCGATCTACACACATGAGGGCGTCCTCCTGTACCTAGGAACGCTCCTTCACAGGCTGCCACGCCCCCTCTTCCCTCGCCGCCCCCATCTACCCCATTTGAGGCGGTCTTCACCGACTTCTTCGACTGCGGTGGACGGCACTACCTTGTGGTAGGAGACTCTCAGGCTGGGTTGAGGTGTTCGGATCATCGACGGGTGGCCTTGCGACCTTCTTACATTCTTTGCAACGTTTGGTGTCCCAGAAGAGCTGTCCAGCGACGGCGGCCCGGAGTTTACCGCCGGTGCCACACAGGGCCCTGAGGGACGGAGACACCGGATCTCCTCCGCTTACTTCCCTCAGTCGAATGGCAGAGCAGAGGTGGCGGTGAAGACCCCTGTTAATGTTCAACACCGGCCCAACGGGGGAACCTTGACCATGACCGCTTTCTGCTTGCGATGCTGCAGTTACTATTATGCTGCTCATATCCCATTTTATACCTAGACTGTCTTTTAACCTGTAAATTTATACTGTAAATTATATTATATTACCATGCACTTTACTGCAACATTTGCACTCTGGTTAGATGCTAAATTATTTTCGCTGTACTGTACTTGTGCTGTGAAATGACAATACATTTGAATCTAATCTAATCTAATCTAATCTAATCTAATCTAATCTAATCATAGCAACGATAGAAACCTGAACAAATCTTCGTAATAACTCAAAAACTAAAGATTGTATAAATGTGTGGGTGTTTTTGTGTATGTGTGTGAGTGTGTGAATGTGTTTATGTGTGTGTGTGTGTATGTGTATATATGTGTTTTTGTACATGTGTGGGTGTATGTGGGTGTATGTGGGTGTGTGTGTGTGTGTGTGTATATGTGTATGTGTATGTGTGTGCGTGTGTATGTGTGTGTGTGTGTGTGTTGCCGCCTTAAAGACAGGAACAATGTGATGGGAGAGAGAGGGAAAGAGGGGGGGGTTCTTTCTTGACACATTGACATCCCCTAATCCTGTTACCCTAAATCGGGAATCAATTATCTGCCTGCATATGACACACACACACACACACACACACATGATGATGATGATGATGGTGGTGATGATGATGATGAGGATGATGGTGATGATGGTGGTGATGATGATGATGATGAGGATGATGGTGATGATGATGATGATGATGATGAGGATGATGGTGATGATGATGATGATGGTGATGATGATGATGGTGATGATGATGATGATGAGGATGATGGTGATGATGATGGTGATGATGATGATGGTGATGATGATGATGATGAGGATGATGGTGATGATGATGGTGATGATGATGATGATGATGAGGATGATGATGATGATGATGATGATGATGATGATGATGATGAGGATGGTGATGATGATGATGGTGATGATGATGATGTTGATGATGGTGATGGTGATGATGGTGATGATGATGAGGATGATGGTGATGATGATGATGAGGAGGATGATGGTGATGATGATGATGATGGTGATGATGATGATGGTGATGATGATGATGATGAGGATGATGGTGATGATGATGATGATGATGATGATGATGAGGATGATGGTGATGATGATGACGATGATGACTAACATATGCCGGTTATAACAAATATCCGGGTTATAAATATTATCCCCCTTCCGACCCATAATTCTTAATACAACTTCCTGTATCTCCTCTCAACAACTCTGAAGATGGATGCTTCTGCTATGGATGCTTCTGCTAAAAAACTATTTATTTTCCTTAGCAGAAGTTAATCTGTAAAGAGGAGAGCAGGGGAACACTGAATACCATTTTGTTTTTAAGATTATATATATATTTTATATCTGTAACCTCAGAGATGTCAGTGAGATGAGTGTCTTTGTGCTACAGAAGCATTTGACCAAAGCACGGCCTCAGGGGTCAACCACATTGCACCAACCATGAATGAATAGAAAGCTAAAAAGTAAATGACAGTTCACCAGTTGTGGGTCTGAATTATAACCATTGGTTTGTTAGAATGGTCTGAGCCTCAGCCAAGCCTGTTGTTAAAGTGCATCGTTAAAGTTCATCAAGAGAGTCTTTTGGTGGCTTTGAGTGGAACGGCGAGACCTCCGCGGAACACTTCCTCCACCGACTCGTGTGCAAGGGTTCTCTTTGGAACCTCACTCCAGCACGGCCGGAGCTGCGTCTCATCCCATGTGGAGGTGAGCCGGGCGCACCGAGAGGGCATACACCCTCTCCATGTCCTTGCAAGGAGGCCACCAGACCAGGAATATGGTGAAAAGGATGCCATGTCCATCCCCAGGGACACCGGTGATGTCCAGTTGTATGGACAGTTGGGACATCAGAGATGTCTGTACTATGTACACCGGTGATGTCCATAGTCTGGACCTCTGTGATGTCCATAGTCTGGCTCACCGAGACTGTACTAAGAGTAGACTAGTACTAGACTAATTGTTAATTGTTTCTTGATGGTATCTTCTCTGGCGTCTTGGATGTTGATTCATGTTGTGGAGCAGCAAAAAGTTGGGCAAAAGCTAAACAAGAATCACTTGAAATGTCTTAATCATAGTTTAATACACCTTCAGCCAGTTATTAAAGTTAACCACTGGTTAATCGTTCGTTGACCACTAAACACCCTTTGAACAACCCAATTTAACCACGTGTCAAAAGTTAACCACTGATTAGCTGATTTAACGACTCGTTAAGAGTTAAACACCCATTGAACAACCGGCCCCTGGTCACCGGAAGCAAACACTGAATCTGTTTCAATATATTAATTATATTTCAATAGAAAAACCAACAAAATTGTTTGGTTCCCGTGAGAAAAAGAAGCATGAACATGCCTAGCAATTATCACCAAAAGAAAATCAAGCCTCAGTCTAATTGTGTTTTGATTCCGCCTTTGCTGCAGCCTATATTCCGACCGGACAGCGCTGCAGAGTGTAGTGAAAACCGCCCAAAGCATCGTTGGATTACCCCCCCCTGCAATAAACACTACCCACCACAAACGGTGTCTGAGGAAGGCACAACAAATAGTGGATGACCCCTCTCACCCCAACCATGGACTGTTAGCCCTCCTCCCCTCCGGGAGGCGCTATAGAAACCTCTGTTCCAAGTCAAGCAGGCTTAGGAACAGCTTCTTCCTCTCAGCTGTCATCTCTCTGAACTCTGCACCACGAAGACAGCCCCCCCCCTCTGAACTCCCCCCCTCTGCTGCCCAACATACAAACTCTGAATTCTGCTGACAAAACCCTTTCACCATCAATGTCTTCAACGGCCTTGCACTGTATCATAACTCCCTACCTCTACCTATTGTTTACATATTTATAGTTTACATAGTCATGTACAATTTTACTTTACTTACCGTATATATTTGAATCTTCAACTGTTGATATAACTACACACCCCTGCTCACTACCTACCACAATACATTTGAATCTAATCATCTAATCTAATCTAATTAGCACTGTGACGCGCTGCTAGTGTCACGGTTTAGGTGACCCCTAAACTCCACCCAACACAGGAGTTCAATTCTCCAGCACACACATCACACAAGAGACCAGGATATTAATAAAATAAGGGTTGCTTTATTAATATAATTAATAAAGCAATATTATTATATATTAATATAATTAATATACCCCTATAGACCCACCCTCAGCGCCACTCTTACTCCGTCCCCTACTGCTCACGTGGGCAGTGTAGAGCCTCCTTAGGTGAATGTTACCCCTTAGTACTCTCCCACTGCAACCCAGACTGGGCACACCGGTGACCCTTCCACTAGGACCCCCCCCTGGGCGCTGCCCTACACCGCCACCCCTCTAAAAGGACCCTCGAGCTACTGGGGTAAATGGGGTATTGGGGGAAGGAAGGACCTACGGGACAAAACATAGATTGGAGTGGGGATGGGTTATCGCTCCCTGCACTGCCGAGAACTCAGTCCCCACAAAAATAAAAATAAAGAGTCTCTGGTCTTGGCGGGACGTGGTTGGTGGCTCCGCCCCCGACGTACACAACGCCGCCGCTTGTCCCGCCAGCAACACGGCCAAAATCGCCTCTCTCTCAGAGCGCTGGTCTTTCGTAGGGACTGCCCATCCATACCTGGAGAAAATATGGCTACGTGTCACCAGGTCGACCCAGGGCGAGATAGTCAATGGCCACGGTTTACAAGGGATAACTGGTGATGATCGGTACCAGGTGTGCCCGTACTTCTGGTCCAGGTTTCCTCTGCATACACTGTGGGCACTCCATAATCCAACGTCGCACATCTTCCCCTAATCGGGGCCAGTAGAACCCCCGCCTCAGGGCTGCTTCAGTCCGACCGGCACTCAAATGACCCAAAGAGGTGTGGTACTTCTCCCACAAACCCTGTGTAGATGGGCCGGGCACCAGGATCTGCTACCTCCAGGTGTCCTCAATCGCATTCCACTTACCCTGGCGGACCCTCTCCGCAAGGAGATGAGGGTCGTCCTGCTGGATCTGCCTCCAGTCTGGTCCTCCCTCGACCACTGGCTCTTGCCGCCGTTCCTCCTCCCCCATCTCCTGACTCAAACAGACCTGCCCCTCAGTCCTAGGGAGTCTGGAGAGAAGATAAACATTCTGATTAGAACGGCCAGGGCGGTATTTGACCTCAAATTGGTAATTAGCTAACTAGGCTACCCAACGCTGTTCCATTGCACCCAACTTCGCAGTGTCAAGGTGAACCAGTGGGTTATTGTCTGTGTAAACGGTAACTTCTGCCCCCCATAGGTAATCTCGAAACTTATCCGTCACCGCCCACTTCAGGGCTAACAGCTCCAGCTTGAACAAGCTGTAGTTTTGGAAATTTCGTTCTGGCCAAGCTCCGGCTAGCATAGGCAATGACCCTCTCCTTACCACCCTGGACTTGGGACAACACTGCCCCCAGGCCATCGAAACTGGCATCCGTATACAGAAGGAATGGCTTGGTGAAGTCTGTATAGGCCAGGATTGGAGCACTCAGCAGGACAGCCTTAAGGTGCTCAAAGGCTGCTTGGCATGCAGGAGTCCAAGCCACTGGACGGCTTTTCTTCCCCAGCGTTGCAGTGCCAACCAGCAGGCCATGGAGAGCCACCCTAGAGAAAGAGGAAATAAACCGTCTGTAATATCCAGCAAAACCAAGGAAGGAGTGTACCTGTGTGGTGGTCTCTGGTTGCGGCCAGTCCCGGACAGCGGCTATCTTTTCTGGGTCAGTGGCAACCCCTGCTTCACTCACCACATGTCCCAGGTAGGTCACCTCTTTCTGTAGAAATTTGCATTTCTGGGGCTGTAATTTTAATCCATAGATTAAAATTGAGCCGTTGGAACACCTGCTCAAGGTGCTGTAGGTGACAGTCAAAGTCAGGCGAATAGATAATGACATCATCTAAATTTATTAAAAGGAAGTCATGTACTTTGTCCCCTAGGCACTTCTGTATGAGCCTCTGAAAGGTGGCAGGGGCGTTGCAGAGCCCGAACGGCATCCTGGAGAACTCGAAGAGGCCAAGAGGGGTGGTAAACGCAGTCTTCTCTTTGTCCTGGGGGTTCATTTTCACCTGCCAATACCCGGAGGCAAGGTCCAGGGTCGAATACCACGCTGCCCCCTTCAGGCTCGTCAACGACTCCTCGATCCGGGGGAGGGGAAAAGCATTCTTGTGTGTGACCGTATTGAGCCGGCGGTAGTCTACGCAAAACCTCCAGGTCCCATCCTTTTTCTTCACCAGGACGATAGGTGCTGCCCAGGGGCTTGAACTCTCTGAGATTACTTCGGAGCTCAGCATCCCGGACAGCAGCTGCCGAAGTTCTTGGTACATGGTTGGGGGAACAGGCCGATAGCGCTCGCGGCTTGGTGGGGCAGTCCCGGTAGGGATATGGTGTAGGACAGCATCTGTGTTGCCGTAGTCCTCTTCGTGGGCTGCAAACACACTTGTCCAATGGGATAGCAGGCTCTCCAGTCTCTGTTGCTGTTCCAGGGTTAGGCCGTCGATAGACGGGAGATCTATAGGAGGGTGGCCTGCAGGCCTCAGCCGAACAGTCTGTACATCAACCTCAACTTCCCCTGGGCCCTGCTCCCGCTACACCAAGTCTTTTTCTGCACAGATTTGATGGGGGTCTAAAGGGGTCACTTTAGCTAGCGTGCGGCGCCTGGCCATTCCAGTGAGTAGGTTTGCAGGTTAAGTAGTCGTAATGGGAACCGCCCCCCTTGTACTCTCACCACTGACCGTGCAACCTGCCATTCAGCCCCCTCCCCACAGTCCTCCACCAGGCCGAAATAATCTTTTGCAGGACTGCCCCCAACCACCCTGGCCCACAACAGCTTCTCACAACTAGCCGGGATCCTATTCTGGTCCCTCCCTACTAGACGTGCTGTGGCGGCTATCCCCGCAGGCTTATGGGTCTGTACGACTCGCCGACAGGCTGCAAAGGCCTTCTGCCACTCTCTCCTGGCCTCTCCACTTAAGGTGGAGTTGAATCTTGTGATACCCTGAGAAGACACTTGAAACAACTCCTTCCAGCAGTGTGTGATGACATTCATGCCAAGGATTCCCTGGTCTGCTCCCAGACATTCGTCTTTCACAATGACTATTCCCTTCTCTGGGACCCGTAACCCCCCCACTATAAAGTCTACCACAGCATAGACTACATAGGGAATGTTCAAGCCATTGGCAGCCTTCAAGGTGAGCCAGCTGAGGTTGGAATACTCCTGGATCGGTAGATGGCCAAGCCACTTCTGAAAGAAACTAAGACTGAACAGGGTTACTTGTGATCCAGTATCCAACATGCATGGTATTTTTACTCCATTTACCTCCACTTCCACCCGAGGGCACACCCCCACCACAGCAGACTTCCCAGGGCTTTCTCTTTGGTCACCCACCCCCCAACAGCTTGCCCTACAGCGGCCGGGGTTCCTGGTTTAACGGGACCAGTGCATCTCTCTGTGTGGGGCAGTAACGTTGGATGTGGCCAGGTTGCCCACACCCCAAGCAAATTGGTCTGCCCTGCCTGTCCCACTGGAAATGGGTTCTATTGTTGTTGGAAAGGGGACGATACTGCCCACTAGTTACCTCCCCCCTTGGTTCCTACCTTTGTGGGCGAGGGGCCTCAGAGCTTGTTGCAGAAATGATTCATCATTTTGTAGTAAATGTATTATCCGGGTATTTAAAGAACATCTTAATTTAGATACTGTTGGTTGGTCAAAACAAATGTAAAAAAAAGTATTTATACAAGACTGTATACATCGTTTGTTAGAATAGATCTTGTAAATTAGCTAAAACATGTTTTATCAATAAGATTACCTGTTTAGAAAGGAGATGAATGCGGAAGTGAGTACAATAATATATTTTTGCTAGGACAAATGGTAAATGGACTGCTTTTATATACCACTTTTATCCATAGCGCTTTACTAAGTCATGCCTCCCATTACCCATTCACACCGACGGTAAGCCATGCAAGGCCACAGCCTGCAGGTCGGGAGCAGTTAAGGTTAGGGTGTCTTGCTCAGGGACACCTCCACACTTTGCTAAGGAGGAGGAGCCGGGAATCCAACCAGCAACTTTCCGGTTGTCAGACGATCGCTCTACCTCCTGAGCTGCTGCCGTCCCAAACAATGGATTGGACATTTAATATGACTTTAAACATCTTTGTGGTTGCAATCAAAGTCAAATTTACAACAAAAATCATAAGCATCGAATAGGTCCACACTCCAAATATTACTATTCATCCAGTTCCTATAAAATTTATATTATTTTGTGAGTACCGCTATATATCTGTTTTTCCATACTGGTGTATTATGAGGTAGTTGTGAAGTTGTGATTGTAAAATGATTTCCAAAAAGGTCAAACCTGTTGGGGATATACTGTATTTAGAGAGCTTGAGAGGAATTGTGTTGATATTGGGATCATACTTTAAGATACATTCTATAACACACATATTTTCAAATATAGATGAAGGGAATATGTGCGAGATGCACATGTATACTGCCAGGGGATTTAACGCATTGTTTAAACCAGTTTAGTTTTACAGCTCCATTCATATTCATGAATTCATGAAGTATTTTGCCTTTAGTCAACCTTCAGAGAGGTCTTGGGCAGCTTTTTTGACATAGTGAGGTTGTTTCTTCCATATTCAATTTCAATTAAATGGATTTATATACTTAACAAAGTCTGAACTGAGTGCCAAGGAGGATGCAGGGTGAACACCTTCTGAGAGATGTTTTGCATTTTGGTGAGATATGTTCTACCAAAAATGGATGGATGAATCTTTGCAACGAAAAAATGAATTATCTACCAAAGTAGATCAACGTGAAGTTGATCTATTTGGGTTGCCAAATCAAAGCACACATTCCTATAAATATATACATACATAAATACCCAGGGATTTTACAACAGTTGTAACATGTACGTATATCATTCATTACATTCTGTGCATGTTCATGAATTGACAGCAGTTCACTTTTTTGTACATTGAGGAATATTCAGAGACCATTAACAAGAGTCCAATCCTTGAGGATCAGAGCTCTGTGGCCAGCAAACCCGGGTTAGTACCAGCTCTGTTCCAAATACATACGTTTTTCTTAATTCTCACAATTCTTCATCATAATAGCTAGCATTTCTGCCACTAAAACCAATAGTGCTGGACATCCCTGCTGGATTCCTTTCTGTAAATCCCAATGAGGGGAAGTACCTGTAATGGAACACAGCTATTGTTGTGATTGAATACATTCTCCGTGACCGTTATGAAACTGCCCCCCCAAAAAAAACAATGTCCAATGAATATGGATCGTGAAGAGGTGTATAATGGTGTCGAAAGGCTCTTCAAAAACATTGTTATTTCTGCTAGTGTACATTGGCTTTAGCTCCACACTGTATAAGACAGTGGTCTGTTTAAGGGGGATTATCCATTGATAAATGAGAGACGGATTGTGATAAATGATGTGATAGTAACCAACAATCAATGTTCTATCTGGTTTTAACCAAGAGTACTGTAATACCCCAGGGTTCTTGACTCTCAATCACCAAGTGATGTCACCTGGGCTCATATTAATATTAATTCTTGTTCTGTGGGCGGTCACAAATTGAGAACCACGGTGTTCAGACATTATAAGTGGCCTAACTTCTATTTAGGCCACTTATATCTATTAATAAGAGTATTATTAAATAAGTGTATTAATATTAATAATCTATTCCATTACATTGAAGCTGTCAGCAAATCTAAAAGAAGATGTTTAGATGTGACGTGCTCTCAGGGTTCATATGTCATTAGCTTATTAGAGTTAGTAGCAAAGTCACATAACTCAAACCCTCCCACACTGCTCTGTCAGCTGTTGATATGAAGACCACTAACAATCTAAATTGGATGAAATCAGCAAAACAATTCAATAAAAACATATTTATTGTATCAAACTCCTACTGTTGTTTCCCTTATTTACATGGAAAAACATATAAATTATACTTTCATTGTAAAATTCATCCAATTTAGATGTAGAAGTAAATCTAAAAAGGATATATTGCAGAGCGGTCATTTTAACCATCCCATCAAGTGCATGTTATTGCAATGTCTTTTTTCCATAAAGGGTGGGTTTCCCGATAACGTTGTCTCTTAGCGTGTTACGAAGACTTGAAAGGTATACCTTACTAAAGTTGTTTACTGTTCTACGTGTGTTCCACGAACTATCCCTCAGGCGGCTGCTTAAGGTATACCTTCTTACGTCCGACGTTGCGCTGAAATCGATGACTCGAGAATCGACTTTTCACTCCAGGTAGCGACTGTTTCACCGCGTTATGAGAGTTTTATCAATAAAACACTGCAGGAATACTAAAGAACATTGCATTTATCATGACTGAGAACATATTCATAGAATTTAAAACTTACAAACTAAATTATCAAACCGTAAATCTAATGATTGCCTACAGGTGGCACGAGCCCGCCACCTCAGATTGTGATATCAAGCCTCTTCCCGCTACACCACCTCAGCAAATTACGCCACCTACCAGTACACCTTATTTGGCAAGAAAAGGTTGATTTAAATATTTTTTATATCATTGTCATGGTGCCTTAAATAACTTTGCAATTAGGGTTGATTAACCAGCAGCCCCATCACATAACTGGTGTAGTTCACAATTCTCTCTGATTGGCTGACAATTTCAATAAAAGCGCACCAACAAGAAATGAACATTAGATATGTAACATTAGATATGTCAGGCAGTGGTGTTGCGCAATATTTCGGTGCAGGTCATGAAGTCCAACGGGGGGGGGGGGGGTCGCGATCGTGAAGTCCGACGGTAGGGTGGTGGTCCGGGCCGGCAGGTATGCCAGATGGCCAGTCAAACCGTGGTGCCTAGCAACTTAACAGGTAGGGGGGGGGGGCTCCTAAACTCCGGGGCTCCCCCGCACCGCGGGGTCTGCGGGGGCCTCCGCTACGCCACTGATGTCAGGGCAAAAACATCGCAAAAAGCGGTCCGCCAGCGTCACCAATGTGGAGATGGAGGTCATGCTGGATGAGGTGGCGCTGAATCGTGAAGACTGTTTTCGAGCACTGTTTTCGAGTTTTAGGAGTTTAAGAGGCGATTTCATGTTCAATAAAGTGCAAAATGTATCCACCGTAATGTACAATTAGGGCATGAAAACATTCCCATTAATGTGGTATTTTTGTTGTATATTATTACCGTTATGAACTACATATTGATTCACAGATTGAAATAAAACTAGGCCAACAGCTGATTTCAGAGGCTTGCGGGTCGGAACAGTGGTGGCCACTAGCGGAGAGAGCTGACAACATCGCTAAGGTGGAGTTAAGAGAGCTCCAGACCTGCCCTACGAAAGTGTTACTTACGGAAGGTATACTTAGCTAAGAACGTTTCGGGAAACACGGCGAGAAGTTAAGGTGGAACTTAAGGTGGAACTTACGAATGACGTAGCGTTAAGAAGGCTTCGGGAAACGCACCCCAGGATTGTGGATTTCTTCCACTGAATTTACAAAGTCAATAATTATTTGTGAAAAACAACTCAATTAAGACTTATATGGGAATACGTGTGAAGTCAGGTGTTGCTTTTCCTGTCAAAGCTCAGGCCCTTATTGTTCCTGTAGTGCTTGCAGTACAATTTTAAGCATTTGTAAAACATTTGTTTTTGATATGTTTTTATTTTAGGATCATATTTTTCAATAGCCTACCTGTGTAGACATAGGCTACTTGAGTGAGGTGTCCCTCCTCTCTAACGTCTATCTGAATTAACGGAACGCTACATTGGAAAATCAACTAAATAAAATACAAATGTCCGTTAAATTCATCCACATGCTCATCACTATGCACTTTATGAGTCACACTTTATCATTTTTATCTTTCACACACATGAATCAAATACAAAATAAAATTGCTTATAGGCAGCAATATCTTAGATTAGATTCAAATGTATTGTCATTTCACAGCACAAGTACAGTACAGTGACAATAATCGAGCATCTAACCAGAGCGCAAATGTTGCAGTAAAGCGCATGGTAATATATAATGTACAGTTTACAGTGGCTAAGTCTACTAGGTATAACAACAGTTATACGATTACTTATAGAGTATGTATGAGATCAGTGGCGGCGCCAGAGATGTTCTCTCGGGGTGCTGTGGGGTAGCTTGACGTTTCATAGAGGGTGCTGAAACATTTAGGGTTTCCCATTAATGCACCGGCACTACAGTGGAATTTTCTACTGCAACACTCCCCACACACACGCAGTACACCCGCGACTGTTACAATGAAGGCTCGATAATCAGCTCACAGCATATAGGTGTAAGCAGGGGTAAAGTACTATTTTGGGGAGTGGACGTAACCTCCTATAGGAGGGTCCTCCCCTCCTCTAGGGGGCCCGGGGCCATGCTCCCCCGTGAAGATTTCTTTTTAAATATTGAAGTTAAAAGCATCAATTGGTGCACTTTGAGAGCAACATTAAGCGGTCTCTGCGTTGTGTTTTGTGTTGTTCATGGATGGATGAGACCCGAGCCAGCATACAGTTTAGACCATTTCCTTTTAATCACTGACAAGCTGACAACAGATATAACAAATCAGTATAACATGTTGTATCCCTCACAGTGACTCCTCTCACGTGGAAACATTTACAAAAACAAAAAGGGAAGAGGAAACGTGAGGGACACACTATAAAGGGGGGGTGTATTTCTCATTGTGATCGGTGATCGGTGGCAAAAAACGTGATCGTCCCATGCTGGCCATTGGCCTAATCATATCACCTGTGTTGGCTTATGTTTCTGGTCAAAAATGTGTTTGTTTCACATTTGCATTGATGTAATCAATAATTTTTCTAATTTTATTTAATAAAAATAATAATATATATATGTTTTTAAAACACATGTATTTATTGGGGGTGCTCAGGGGGTGCTTTGGCAACCCTGGGGGGTGCTTCAGCCCCCCTAGCTCCCCCCTGGCGCCGCCCCTGTATGAGATATGTGCATATATGTGTGGGATATGTGCATAATAATAGGTATATATAGGAGCTCTATATGGCGCTCATTCAGAAAGCTGCAGCTCGTCTGGTGTTCAACCGCCCCAAGTTCTCCCACACACCTACCCTCCTTCTGTCTCTACACTGGCTACCTATAGCTGCTCCATCCAGTTCAAGACCTTGGTGCTAGCCTACAGGGCAGTGAAAGGAACAGCTCCATCCTACCTCCAGACAATGGTCAAGGCCTACATCCCAACCCGTCCACTTCGCTCGGCTTCTTCGGGCCGTCTGCTTGCCCCCTCACTAGGGGCCCGTGTGGCCGATCTACGAGGTCTCGGCTCTTCTCTGTCCTGTGGCCCCTGGTGGAACAAACTCCCCAAGGAGGTCACGACTGCAGAGTCACTCCCCATCTTCCCCCGCAGGCTGAAAACCCATCTCTTCAGGACACACTTCCCGGGTCCTTCCTCGTAGCGCTAAGTCAATTAAGTCAGTCAAAAGTAGATTACATATTGTAGATATTGTTCTAGATATTGTTGCGACTGTATGTAATGTGATGTAATGTAATGTAATGTATATATATATATATATATATATATATATATATATATATATATATATATATATACAGGTAAGTATACAAGTATTCAACAGGTAGTTATCAGGGGTATGCAATTATGAAAAACAGGATAAATATATATATAAATGTATATACAGCAGTTAGTGAGCAGGGATATGCAGTTGTATCAACAGTTGAAGATTAAAATATATACGGCAGGTACAGTAAATTTATTTTTTAAATGTACTCCCTACAGGTATGTAATCAATAAATAAGTTAACTATAGATAGAGGTAGGTAGTTATGATTACAGTGCAAGGCAGTCGAAGACATTGATGGTGATGTATTATTATTATTATTATTATAGGATATACTGAGCAGAGGTGGGGAGCAGCAGGGGGGGGCAGCAGGGGGGGGGGCTTTCATCGTGGTACAGAGTTATACTTATGTTGACATATGATGAGATAACAATTCACACTAAAACGGTGACTCCGCATTGGTTTCATTCAGAACAACATAACTTGTCATAATGTAACATTAGAGTCCATCCATCCAACTCACACATCACATCTCATCAGACCGTTAGAAACAACAGGGATCACAAACCCCAACGGCGTTAGGACCCAGCGGCCTCCCTGTGACAGGAGAACACCGGTTGATGCTCTGGATCACCCCGTAGCCCATCAGCACCACTGAACACAACCCACCCAAGACCTAGTAGTAGTACTGTAGTACTGTAGTAGTACTGTAGTACTGTAGTAGGAGTAGTCGGAACACAAATACTAGGGTTGAAGGAACAGGTTCCCCCCCCCCCCACATCCCTCGACGTCGTTCGCCGTTCGGGTGGAGAAGCATTCCTTCATTCCATCACCGAGGACTCAGAAGAAGGAAGGACCACCGGTCGGTCTCTTGTCTCTTGTCTCTTGTCTCCGGTTGCCGGTCGGTTGGGGGGTCCGGTTGGGGTCCGGTTGGGGTCCACCATGAGCCAGAGGTTCACGGTCTCCAAGAGCGGCGGCGGCGGCGGCCGGAGCGCCTCCTCCTCGGACCTCCAGGGGGGGGGCGAAGTGAACCAGCTGTTCGAGGGAGACGATGAGGAGCCCACCACCACCACCACCACGGACAAAGGAGGGGAGGAGGTGGTGGTGGTGCTGAAAGGTAGGCATGATGATGATGATGTCTCTCTCTCTCTCTCTCTCTCTCTCTCTCTCTCTCTCTCTCTCTCTCTCTCTCTCTCTCTCTCTCTCTCTCTCTCTCTCTCTCTCTCTCTCTCTCTCTCTCTCTCTCTCTCTCTCTCTCTCTCTCTCCTCTCGTTAGCCATGCGCTGCTAGCTAACAGCAGCCCTGCTGCTGCTGCCACCACCACACCATCATACTTCAGACGTGTGTGTCTTCTTCAGACGTGTGTGTGTGTGTGTGTGTGTGTGTGTGTGCGTGCGTGTGTGTGATAGGTAGACGCCGGGTCGGAGCCATACCATAACGTTAAGCATAGCCTTAAAGCAAAAAAGCATCCTGTGTGTGTGTGTGTGTGTGTGTGTGTGTGTGTGTGACTTGAATATGTAATGATCCTACTGTCTGGTGAAGAACACTTGTCGTCCTGTGTCATCTGAGTGAGTGATTTCCATACGGTCCATTCTGGTCTATTCCACAGATCGTGCTGTGCACAAAGCAATTGATTTGAATTCTTCAGTGGCATAATTCTTCAGTACAAGGGAATCTTGTTGTTTTGTCGTATTATTTTGATCAGTGCAAGACTGTATCTCCACGATATATCGATGGTGTCTCTCTGAACATCACCCATTTCCCAACAAGTGCCCACTGCAAGATGATGCCCCGTCCGTCCAAGGTTATATTGATCGTGTTCCATGAATACTTTGGGCCAGTGTCTAATGGCATCCATTACAATGCTTTATCCGTTACAAAAAGAGGCCGACCTGAACCTCCATGTTAAGAAGAAGTATGCCATTCATTCCAGCCGAATTGGCAACGTCCAAGAAAGGTAATGACTGAATTGGTGCCCAGCTGTTTCCGGTCATTCATTAAGGAATGCTTCTTGTGTGGCATGGCTCAGATAGGTCCTACCCAATTGATTAAATGCACTCGTGTCTCTGGGAGATACTTATTATATATTATAATATCTATAAATATACACTATAAAACCCACATTCCAATAGTTCAGAATGTAACCAGGGAGTAAGCATTCCATTGTACTGGCTGCATATAGCCAATTACAAATCTTGAATCTTGAATCAATACGCCTTGATGAGGACTGACTGAGTGTAGTGCAGTACAGCAGAAATGGTGGCAGTTATTGATAACACCAGAAAAGTGCTATTCTTCAGATATAGTTATGTGCGCAAATGGATTCACTTATGCAAAGCCGATCAATACCCACGGAGCTCAAACTCATCATGAAGACCGACTCCATAAATTACAGTTTTCAGATGAATAATCCGAGCCTATACTCTCATTTCCATAAACGTAAGTGTAAGTAATACATATTTAGAAAAAGCCCACACTGTGGCACTCATTTCATCTGGAAAATATTTGATTCAGGAATATTGGCACCGATCCCCAAAGCCACAATTAATCCAGTCAACCGGGGCTGAGAAATGGAAACCGGTCATTACCTATCCGTGCAGGGAATTATTGTATTGTATTGTATTGTCATCATCGTCATTGTCATCATAATCGTCGTCATCATCATCATCATCCTCATCGTCATCCTCATCGTCATCCTCATCATCATCCTCATCATCATCATCATCATCATCATCATCATCATCATCATCATCATCATCATCATCATCACCATCATCACCATCATCATCATCATCACCATCATCATCATCATCATCATCATCACCATCATCATCATCATCATCACCATCATCATCACCACCATCATCCTCATCATCACCATCATCATCATCACCATCATCATCATCACCATCATCATCATCATCATCATCATCATCATCATCATCATCATCATCACCACCATCATCATCATCACCATCATCATCACCACCATCATCCTCATCATCACCATCATCATCATCATCATCATCACCATCCTCATCCTCATCATCATCATCATCATCATCATCCTCATCCTCATGAGAACAATGTGGCACTCCCACCGCGTGGAACCGGCGTTCCCTCCGACAGGTTTTCATGGAACCAGGGAACCTCGTACACGCTAGCGCTGTGGAGAGAGAGTCTAGTCTTTCTCTCTGTCTATCCGTCCGTTCTCCGCATGGTTGCCATGGCGACACACCGTGCATTTTCATTCAACAGTGTTGTTTTCCCCCGAACCGGTTTTGCAGCTGTGACAAAAGCATGTGGCTCGGCCATCAAGGATCTGATCAGGCCTCATGCCTGTGACATTCCCCCTCCCATCCTCCCATCCTCCCATCCTCCCATCCTCCCATCCTCCCATCCTCCCATCCTCCCATCCTCCCATCCTCCCATCCTCCCATCCTCCCATCCTCCCATCCTCCCATCCTCCCATCCTCCCATCCTCCCATCCTCCTCCTCCTCGGTTATTTTAGTTGATTATTATTTGTCCTTTTTTTCTTTTCAAACGAGGCTCCTCAGAATTCCAGTGAAATGTCAGCCATTGACTGAATGGATGTGAGGGGTAATAATAATATAGAGAACCATGTAACGTATCTCAAGTGCTGTACTTGAAATCCAAAAAAAAAGGAAAAATAATTAGATTAGATTCTAATGTGTTGTCATTTCACAGCACAAGAACAGTACAGCGAAAATAAGTTGGCACTTAACCAGAGTGCAAATGTAACAGTCAATTGAATAATAATGTACAGTGGTTGAATAGGATGTAAAAACAATCTACTAGGTAAAAAAATATATATAATATATTGGTATATAATGAAAAGATTGTCTATTTTTGGAATATGAACAAAATATATTGTCAAATAGTCAAGGTTCTCTTCTCTCTAGCCCCGTCCTAGTTTCATTGACTAGCTAGGAGGCAGAGTGTAGTCTGCTATCAATTCCTCCTGTGTGGTGTTGTAAAGAAACATTATGACGCTTATTGACTGTAGGCGGGGTATTCCACTAGAAGTAGGAGGGGGCCAGCAATTGTAAATGTTCTTGAAGGCGAGGGCCACAAGACTGTGACACGAAAATGACAATGCCATTGTTATTGTACTCCACCATGCAATAATATAATGATTATTGTTATTGTTATTATTTTATTTAGTTAGTGTAGTTATAGTCGGTGCTGCAGACCTGACGAGTCTAGCGATATAGTCACATTTTTATGACATTCTCCATTGCTTCTTTCAACTCCCCTGTACAATTTCGACACACAGAACTGATTGATGTATGAGCAATGCAGTGTGTTTCACTGTGGGACGCTGCACATAAGCGAGAGCAAATCCCATTTCTTTCCCAAACATCATGGACGGCACCATCGTAACGAAAGGTTGATCTTACCAATCCAAACCTTCTCTTCAAAACCCCAACTGCAGCGAAATCACTTCACCTGTAGTCTGGTTACAGTGTACAGGCATAACACTCCTCTTTAAAAACTCCCCATCGAAGTACCTCACAAACAGCGAGAGCTGAGCCTATCTGTGCATCAGTCGATTCATCGACAGCGATGTACTCGTGTAATTTGAGATCGGCCATTTAATGCGAAAACAGTCCTCAAACAGTACCTCTACTCTTTTCGACTTCCAATGTTCAGATACACTCCTCCTAACACAACTTCAGGCGTCAGTGAATTTCTTTCCTCTTTTTGGCTAGCGATCACTCTTAGAGAAGCAGCAGTGGCCTTTCCTGGGCTGTATAAGCAGTTGTAAGAATATGGTTGATGCAGTGTAAGAAGATTTAATATTTCTATTTTACCACGTCTATCTGTGCACCAGGCGGGTAGCAGCATTGAGTTAGCAGCATGCGTGGGTCTCATAGTGGCCGCGGCCTCACATTAGCAACCTTGCAGACTGAACTGTTTTTATTGACTATTAAACATAAGGTCTAGGATGGCGTGTGATGTAAAATAAATAAAAATCTCATCCCATGTTGGATCAGTATGAGAGTAACGCTATTGACACGATTTCACGATATTACACCTGTCAGTCCATTCAAGATTGCTTTGAACTATTGAGGGAGAAAATATTTGGACACTTAATTCGATACCAAATAGCGAACATATATTGACATTTATTTAAATGCTTTAAAAAAAAGAATTATTATTTTGTTTTTTGTTTTTTGGAATTTACACAATATGTATTGTGTTCCAGGGCGCACGAAAGCCTCCCCGCGGCGCGGATTTGGCCCTCTGGCCGCCATTTGAATATCCCTGCTGTAGGGTATACTGTGAATCCCTATGTAGATACGTGGTGTACACTCACTCTCTGGTATGCATCAGGGTTTCCGCTAGGATTTTTTCTTGCCGGTCAAGTGTCCGGACAGATTTTATTTTACCGGACAAATTCGAAACTTTCGGGTCATGTTTCAAAAACAGTCTATATTACAAACGCAACTATAATGTACACCTAGATTGACGAAAGAATGACAAAGACCTCAAATAAATTTGACTATTTAATGAACAACAAAACGAACAAGAACGATTGAGCAAAACCTCGTTAGCCGCAAATATCTAGGCTATTTCAAAACACCTGTAACATCTGTAGTCCATTTTAACATAGGCTACATGGCATCACATTTACCCTGTAGGCTACCAGGAAACTTTTGCTTTCTCCTTCATTTCATTGCGGCAAAGTCCTCTGCTGCCGAGCTGAAATCAAAGGTGTCTAATGTGTCTTTGCAGCTTGCAATACGCATAAGTCCATCACTCTCTCCTCCTCCAGACGACTCCGCAGTGATGTTTTCAAACCATTCTGCATGGAGAAGCCCCTCTCTGCTGGTCGCTTGACACGGGCAGAACACAGGCCATTTGAGCCCGTGTGGCCCAGTCGGGGTACAGCTCGCTGAACTCACAAATTAGCACTTGGCAAGCTGTCGCAAACATTAAAGCCCCATAGCCGTGGAGCGCTAACATTAAAGCCCCATAGCCGTGGAGCGCTAACATTAAAGCCCCATAGCTGTGGAGCGCTAACATTAAAGCCCCATAGCCGTGGAGCGCTAACATTAAAGCCCCATAGCCGTGGAGCGGCCATCACTGCACCTGCATCTCGTCGGGCGCGTGACGTCATGAGAGGAGCGGCAGCTGATTGGTCACTTCATGACCAAAACCCACATTTTGACCGGCAGGTTTTTAAATTACCGTTTTTTTATAATTTTTACCCGCTAAAAACCGGTAAATACCGGCTAACGAAAACCCTGGTATGCATGTGTCATGCGTTGCAAATGCGTTTGTCTGTCATTTGTGTTTGGCTTTGGCTTTCCACTGCCGTATCATCATCCCAACCCCAGAATCCTGGCTCTCATCTAACGTGCAACGTCTACCCCCCCCCCCCCCCCCAGGGTTTATCTGCTGATTCAGACGAGGCTGGGTCCCCGATCGATCAAGGTGTGAGTGAGCCCCGTCTGTGTGGTGTGGATGACGGCGATGGGGCTTTAGAGGAAGTAAGCAGACACCCGCCGGGCTGTCTGGTGGGCGTCCCCTCTGCCCTTGGCCGGGCGGAGGTCCTGAGGGAGAGGGAGCTGCTGGATGTTGGCTGGTCGAGGGGAGGGGAGGGGAGGAGACCGCTTTTTGAAAATTGTTTAACGTTGAGGAATATCTGCCTGCCTCTGCCTTCACCGGTGTATTCTGAATATACTCTAGGATATATACACACATTCAGAAAATAGGTCCCTAATGTGTACCATCATAATGTGTACCATGGTCAAAGAAACCATTTGCAACACTGTGGTCGGAAGACTGATTATAGGCCTTGGTAAAATGGTATGGTTAAAACATTTTTTGAAAGATTTCTTATATCAGGAGAAAATGTTGTAGGCTGTACCCTTTACCCCAAAAATGGGGTTATTTTAATTGTTCAGCCCTGGCGACAATGTTTTTCCTTGCCATTGCTTTCAAGAGACCAGTCAATCTTTCCTGTTCTCAGACCTTTTTTGGGCTGTACTCAAAAGTACTGCCAAAGGGGAGTAGTCTATTAGTTTTGTATTTGATGGACTCAATAACTCCTTCTACAGCGTAAGCTCTTCTTAGTCCTTGAGCAAGCAGGCCTCTTCCGTCCTGATAGGGTTTAGGCGGATTCCATTTACAGAGTACTGCATTATTTATGCACTCGTTAGGCCTTGGCTTGGACCCTCGCAGTTCTACAGTCAAAGTGTGATTTCAGCAAAAGGTTTCAGCTTCCGTGTTCCGTTTGCGTATGTGTGTTTTGTAATGACGCCTGAATGTGAATGTTCAAGATTAAAGATTCAAGATGTTTTTATTTGCCATACGCAAGTGCAATGGAAGGCTTACTTCCCATTCACTCCCGCAGTAGGAATTTCCTATAATTTACCACTATATACTATGTACTATACTTAAACTATACTACACTATACTATAACAAAAGTTTACACAATAAATAGAACAAT
>CM051002.1:33698187-33705687 GCA_027704905.1 Muraenolepis orangiensis | reverse complement strand
CTCCACCATCACCACCATCACCACCACCACCACCACCACGCCTTCTCTTTTGTCTCGCACTGCATCCAGATTCCCCAGATAACCTGGCCTTCACTCCTTCCCCGCTGGTTCAGACCCATCCGTCGGCCAGCCTCCGACTGTAATGCCATTAAGAGGGCTGCCCGCGCTGCCTTCAGAAGTGCCATTGATTTCTCATCTGCGCCATGGCCCCCTCTGCCATCACTTACGACGTTATCCCTCTTTAGCTGTCCAAGGCAGGGGCGGGGGACCGCGCGCGCGGGGGTGGGGGGGCACTGATACAGTTGGGATCGATACAGCTCATATGCCATTACCTGCGGATGTCTGACGCCCTATCTATTTTCTGTGAGAGCTGTTAGAATTGCATCAGAATGATCTGAGGGCAGTTCATCCGTGCGGTTCCTTGAGTGGATGAGGTTGCAGGGGCGTGGACATACCACCAGAGGGCAGCCATTCTAGATGAGGACTCTTTAAAAAAAGCAACCGCTTCTCTGTACTCTTAGTTGTTCTACGACTTTAAGGATACAGAATTTAAAGGACTTTAAGGCTCATTGATTATATTGGAATGTTCCATGTCGAGATGTCCTCGGATGCTGCAATTTGCCATTGCGGAATGTTGTGTGTTGCTAAGCAAGAGTGCTGCAATTACCCTGCTGAGACAACAGGGGGCACTCATGACCTTTTATAAAGCTTGCAGCATCAGTACCAGTCTCCTGTCTCCACACACGCTCAGCATCACAGCATAGGCTACAGGAAACATGGAGTTTAGAGAGGCAGGTAAACCCTGTACACTGCATGGTAGGTTGCATGTTTCCATACAGGTGTGTGTGTGTATGTGTATGTGTGTGTGTGTGTGTGTGTGTGTGTGTGTGTGTGTGTGTGTGTGTGTGTGTGTGTGTGTGTGTGTGTGGTGTGTGTGTGTGTGTGTGTGTGTGTGTGGAGAAAGTAAGTAAGTGAGAGAGAGACTAAATGAGACTAAGAGAAAGATGGCATGCAAGTATGAGAGGGAAAGAGGCAGCGTAGGCCTAGTTGTCATTTTGCCCAGTGCTGCTTTAGTGGTTATGTAAGCCTGCGTGTCTGGGGGGGGTGCGTGTGGAGAGCAATGGATAGAAAGTGACAAAAGAATCCTCACATCTCGGCAAGCTGCAGGCCAGACCTCAGGGGATGTGGGCGCCGCATCACTTCCTGTCTTTAGGGGGGGGGGGATTTTATTCATTTTATTAAAAAATTGATGAACATAGTCTCTCCGGTGTTGTCATAAGTGTTCCATGCGCGGTGATGACACATCTGGAATAAGGGTAGAAATAAGCAAAAAAATACGTCAACAGGATGTTCCAGGCTGCGTACGCCCCACCCGCCCCCCCGCCCCCCCCCCACCGACTGCTCCACCGCCGCTCGGCTTAAAGGTTGAACCGCCAGCAGCAGTGTTCCCTGGGCGCTTGATGAATGGGCTGTGGGCCTCATCTGTGCTCCTGTTGGTCGGTGGGTGGGTGTTGTTTGGGGAGATCCATCCATTCCACACCAGGTCAGAGCTGTCTGGTGGAAGCAGGTCAGGGTGTCCCACGGGGGGGGGGGGGGGGGTCCAGTCGGTCGGTCGGTCGGTCGTCAGGAAGCACTGCAGGCCTCCTGCTCCCTCAGGACCCCTGTTCCTACTCTCTCCCCCCCCCCTCTCTCTCTCTCTCTCTCTCTCTCTCTCTCTCTCTCTCTCTCTCTCTCTCTCTCTCTCTCTCTCTCTCTCTCTCTCTCTCTCCCCCTCTCCCCCTCTCTCTCTCTCTCTCTTTCACTCTCTCTCTCTCCCCCTCTCTCTCGCACTCTTGCTCTCTCTCTCTCTCTCTCTCTCTCTCTCTCTCTCTCTCTCTCTCTCTCTCTCTCTCTCTCTCTCTCTCTCTCTCTCTCTCTCTCTCTCTCTCTCTCTCTCTCACTCTCACTGTCTCTCTGTCTCTCCCCCCCTCTCTCTCTTTCACTCTCTCTCTCTCTTCTCTCTCTCTCTCTCTCTCTCTCTCTCTCTCTCTCTCTCTCTCTCTCTCTCTCTCTCTCTCTCTCTCTCTCTCTCTCTCTCTCTCTCTCTCTCTCTCTCTCTCTCTCTCTCTCTCTCTCTCTCTCTCTCTCCCCCTCGCTCTCTCTCTCTCTCTCTCTCTGTCTCACTCTCACTCTCTATCTCTCTCTCTCTCTTTCACTCTCTCTCTCCCCCTCTCTCTCTCTCTCTCTCTCACACACACTCTCTCTCTCTCTCTCTTGTTCTTTCGCGCTCTCTCTCTCTCTCTCTCTCACTTTCTCTTGCCTTTTCGCACTCTCCCGGCCGCTCTCTCTCTCTCTGGCTTTCACTCTCCCTTTCTCGCTCTTGCTCTTTTTTTCTTCTTCCTCTCTCTCTCTCTCTCTCTCTCTCTCTCTCTCTCTCTCTCTCTCTCTCTCTCTCCTCTCTCTCTCTCTCTCTCTCTCTCTCTCTCTCTCTCTCTCTCTCTCTCTCTCTCTCTCTCTCTCTCTCTCTCTCTCTCTCTCTCTCTCTCTCTCTCTCTCTCTCTCGCTTGCTCTCTCTCATTTTCTTTCTATCGCTGTGGCTCCCGTCTCTTGCTCTCTCTCTCTTGCTCTCTCTCTCTTTCTCTCTCTCTCTCTCTTTTTAACAGAACGAGTACAGCGGAATAGGCTTTGGCCATTTTGGGATTCGGTTCCACCATCACAGAGCCCCAGGATTGGATTGAGCCATGACAAAACCATTCTCTCTCTCTCTCTCTCTCTCTCTCTCTCTCTCTCTCTCTCTCTCTCTCTCTCTCTCTCTCTCTCTCTCTCTCTCTCTCTCTCTCTCTCTCTCTCTCTCTCTCTCTCTCTCTCTCTCTCTCGCTGTGGGGGATGTTGAGATGATGCTGTTGATTGGTAGTAGAATCAGCTGATGATGTCATCATAATGATCATCTAATCCCTGTTCATTGATCTTTACAGCGAGAGGCGATGGTTGACGTTTTTGGAAGCAAATTGATAATGTTGGCCAATTTCTCTCTTGGATGCGATGTGATTATAATATTAATATTTGTTGGCCAATAATCTGTACTCTTATCGAGTAAACACGGCAACTGTAGGACCATTTTAACAGCTAAACGTGTAAATAAAGTGTTTCATTAATAGACGATAACATTCTCACAGTTCTCAGACAGTTATAACAGCATCGCACGTAAAATGATTGTGCAAAGTCAAAAGTCTCTTAACTAATCAAAGGTATCTTATCAAACTCAAAAGTCTGTTCCAAAGGTCTGTTTCTTTTCCATTGTTATCATAAGTTATGTATAACGCAATCTATCCACCGCAACATAGCGAGTGCTGATTACAATCCCTGATCTCTGATCTATAAAAGGTCATGACTAAATATGCAAAGTAACAGGCATTTGATAGGCTGTTGAATACCTTAAATTCAGACAAATGTTTATTTGGGCGCCCAATTCAAACATACTAAACTTCGGCAACTATCCCCCAACTGCTCATTGTGATGTTGAATCAAATTATGTACAAAACAAATGGACCACACATACGCTACACATAGATAAATAGATAAAAAGGTACATATTTGACTTTGATGGAAGTCAAAATATGGCTCCAGCGAAGTACTTTGGCCAGAGGGGGCACTAAAGGCAAAGAGTCCCATTTCCAAAAGGTGCAGACCCCATGCCCTTGCTTTACAGCGTCTTGTGGTTCCAAAGGCGGCTCTGTGCTGCAGTAGAACTATCTGGTCTGTGACCTTGAGTTATGGCAGAGGGGGATTGAGTGTGAGCTGGAGTACCTGTGGGGGGCTTACAGGCAAGAGTCATCTGTGTGTTACCTGGTGTGAGGCCAGCCGCACACAACACTGGCCCACTACCAGGCCGGGGCCCGCTCCACCGTCACCAAGAAATCGTCACGACAGGTGGGAATAGTTGCGTGTGTTTGGGTGTAACGGACACCGGCCAGGGGTGCTGTGCAGTGGAAGCCCTCACTCCCCACACACCTTAACAATGTTCTAGTGTGTGTGTGTGTGTGTGTGTGTGTGTGTGTGTGTGTGTGTGTGATTCAATGCGTTCTGTACCTGGACTCTGTATCTTGAGTGTCAGTTGAACTCAGCCCGGTGTTGGTCTGGTCAAACCATAGAAAGCCCATTCAATCCCCCTCACGGTCCAATGTCCAAGGGTGGCTCCAGAACATTCTGGGGTCAAACTACTCGTATTTTGGGGCTTTTGCTACAGTGATACTGGGTGCATTGGAACGGCAGGGTTGTGTGAATGGATGGCTTAAATGGTGTATGACATAAAGCAGATGGGGGTCAGCACCAAAGGGCATGGTGGCGCATGAAGCTCTGAGACGGCGACAGCGTGGGGAGCGTGTGTGCGTGGTTATCAGGTCCAACACAGCTGGGGGCCTCCATGTTGTTTATTCGACCTGTCCTTATCTATCTTTGCCCACTGTCTACCTGCAATAAATTATGAAATACTTTTATACGCTGTCCAACCAAAGTTAAACGTAGTAACAAAAAAAGTGTTTTTGTAATTCTACGAGCAGGTTTGTCACATGGGCGACAGCCGGACCAGCTCGAATGTATTCTCCATTAACCCGTTAAGGGAATGATCTTTGATTGACAGATCACACTCCCCACAGTTTGGAACCGGCCTTAAGCAGGAAATGTAATCAATCTCTTTTTTAATAACTTTGATTATCCTTATTCATATTTTTCCACTTTTCCACAGTTAATCAAGCACACAGTGATATTATGAATTGATGCTTGATGTGGGAAATGAGGGATTTAGTTTTTCCTTTCTTTCTGTTCTCTTACTCATTAAATAATGAAAGTGTTTTAGAGGTTTTAGTTGTTGTTGAATGAACTACTTGTCACATTTGAAGCTGGCTATTCACAGTGCCTTGTTTCAGTGCCTTGTTTCCCAGTGCTCAATGGATTTGAACCTAAAAACAAGTGGAAGAACGCTCCTTGAAGAATCCAGGAGCGTTCATTTCAGATTCTTCTTTTATTGAAGGCTTCAAGCGCCTTTTCGTCCAGAGTAGGTGCGACCTGCTTGTATTGCTGATGGCAACTATGCTATGCTATAATAATAACAGCATAATATAATGTGCGATAATATAGCATTGTAATATCGCATCATATGGCCGCCTCATTCAGTCCAGTCTAGCATGCAAAGCTATACATACACATGCGTTTTTAGTTCATTATTTCACACGGCTTCATTTTTAACCTGTGGCGGATGCATTTTTTTCGACATTCACGCACGTTCTGACGCTCATTAAAAGCTATGCATATTAAGTACTCAAAGAAAGAGTTGCAATTTAATTTTCCGGAATTAGCATTTTTGTTTTGATTGGAGGGGAGAGGATTCACACAGGAACAGGGCGCTCCATTGTTCCTCTCATTTGCATACTGATGATGAACATCCATACTTTCAAAGCGTGGTCGGTTGGGAACTTCCCGCTGCATGTTATCATTCAGGTTCCTGCTGTCCCCTTCAGCACGGCATCCCCACGTCCCATTGGATAGGGTCCCGTTGGGATTTATTCATGTATTCATTTGATTCAAATTACGCCCTCTAAGAATAGCCACAGACAAAGTAACCGACATACATTCAGCCACGCACAATCACGCGCACGCACACACACACACACAGGCACACACACGCACGCACGCACGCACGCACGCACGCACGCACACACACACACACACACAGAGGATAGGAACAACTGACCATTTACCAGCAAACCATGTTGCACTGGAATTCATGAGGGGGGGAAAGTGATGAATCCTATACTTAATTAATCAGACTGGAAATGTATCAAAATGAGGTTTATGAAAGGGACGAGGGGTGTGTTATGTCAAAGCTTTTTGGCTTGGCTTTTTATTTGAATATATCAACTGCCTTTTTGAGTGCTTCCCGAGTGGATCGGTTGCCGTTGGATCTCACGAGGACGATGACTGACGTCGTGCTGCTCATCATTTTGTAAAATGTTCCTGAATTTATGGCAAGAATGAAATCAATCGGACAGCTTGCCCATATTAGGCAAAGACGCCTTGTAGCGACCCGGGTTCGATTCCCGCCTATGGTCCTTTTCTACATGTCATTCCCTCTCTCTCCACGCACTTTAAAAGGCTTTTTAAAGGCTTCCTGCACTATTCAATGGGTGTACATATCATCCATCAGTCCCTGTATTGTTCTTTTTATTCTTTGTTCTTTTTCATTGTTTTAGTATAGTGTTGTTTAGTATACGTTTGGTACATATTATACTATATAGTGTTCAATTGAAGGAAATTCACCCTGCAGGAGGGAATGAGGTGTGCTTGAGTCTTGAATCCACTTTCCAGTCCGTCTCCCCTCTCCTGTGCATGAAGGCAAAAATACCCCCAAAAAGTCCCTAAAAATTAAATGTTCACCTTTTTCGCCCATGAGATCCACTTTTTAATACGCACAAGTGTGCTGATTTCGGAAAACATGTCTGTTCCAGAACTTTATCGGATCCATCGGCTCCTGTTTCCATTCAGTTGTCATATCTGTTTCCTTGGCCAGCGGGTGGGAATGTCCAATACATCCCTCTGTGGAAAACAGATTTTCAGGGAGAGAGTCATTTGTTATCACGCCTTTTATTCAATTGAGTCGAACCTCGTTCCACAGTCTCAAGTTAGCTTTCCGACACGTGTGTGATAACATGTGTGAGATAGGTCTAGTTGTGGGGATACGTGTGTGATAACATGTGTGAGATAGGTCTAGTTGTGGGGATACGTGTGTGATAACATGTGTGAGATAGGTCTAGTTGTGGGGATACGTGTGTGATAACATGGTGAACATGTGTGAGATAGGTCTAGTTGTGGGGATACGTGTGTGATAACATGTGTGAGATAGGTCTAGTTGTGGGGATACGTGTGTGATAACATGTGTGAGATAGGTCTAGTTGTGGGGATACGTGTGTGATAACATGTGTGAGATAGGTCTAGTTGTGGGGATACGTGTGTGATAACATGTGTGAGATAGGTCTAGTTGTGGGGATACGTGTGTGATAACGTGTGTGAGATAGGTCTAGTTGTGGGGATACGTGTGTGATAACGTGTGTGAGATAGGTCTAGTTGTGGGGATACGTGTGTGATAACATGTGTGAGATAGGTCTAGTTGTGGGGATACGTGTGTGATAACGTGTGTGAGATAGGTCTAGTTGTGGGGATACGTGTGTGATAACATGTGTGAGATAGGTCTAGTTGTGGGGATACGTGTGTGATAACATGTGTGAGATAGGTCTAGTTGTGGGGATACGTGTGTGATAACATGTGTGAGATAGGTCTAGTTGTGGGGATACGTGTGTGATAACATGTGTGAGATAGGTCTAGTTGTGGGGATACGTGTGTGATAACATGTGTGAGATAGGTCTAGTTGTGGGGATACGTGTGTGATAACATGTGTGAGATAGGTCTAATTGTGGGGATACGTGTGTGATAACATGTGTGAGATAGGTCTAGTTGTGGGGATACGTG
>CM051002.1:33675687-33693187 GCA_027704905.1 Muraenolepis orangiensis | reverse complement strand
CCAAAGCCCCGTGCGGCTGCTGTCGGTGCTTCTCACACTGGGGTTCAGAGCAGAGCCGCAGACCACTTCAGTCTCCATGGCGGATTGCCCTTTGATTCCCACCGAAACAGAGACACTCCAATAGATCCTAAAGGAGAGGGAGAGAGAGAGGGGGTGGGGGTGGGGGGTGGGGCTGAACCGGAGGGAGGGAGGGAGGGAGGGAGGGGGGGAGGGAGGGGAGGGAGCCTTTTTTTTGCCACTTGTGTCATCTCTCACACCTGGGTAGACGAGACAGGAAGGACCCCCGGTAGTTGCTGATTGTCGATCAGTGTCATCGCATCAATCCCCTCCCCCCATCCCCTCCACACCCTCCCCTCCACACCCCCCCCATCCCCTCCACACCCTTCCCCCCGTCAGACCCCGGTCCCCGGCTCTTATCTGCCGCCGCTGATCAGCCCTGTGGCGTCGATGTCGAGTGGAACACTTTTTATTTTTTGTGTTGCTGAGGGAAGCAGCTCAGGGAGGGACCCCCAGGGGCCCCCAGGAGAGAGAAGAGACCTCTTCCTGGGGCCGTCCCTCCCTTCATCCAAGAGACCTCCCACAGCGGGGGCATACGGGTCTGCTTGATTACTCCTGCGACCACCAAAGGATTTTCTTTGCATTTCAGGATGTTCTCATCTTAAGGCCTCGTGTTGCCTGGCGTGGTGAGCCGAGCGCTGTGTGGTGTGGGTTTGATACAGGCATTCAATTAGTAGCTCAATGTGGGTTTGCGGCCTTGTCTCTTAACCGTCTGTCTGTCCATCCGTCTGTCCATCCAGTCACGTTACATCATCACAGTTACTGCACTGTGCTGCACTGTGCTGCACTGTATTCATGATGCTGCTGCACTCACTACTGGCACTTTAAAATGCTTTTAAATCTTTTTGCACAATTCAACACATGTACATATCATTCCATCAGTCACTTTATTGTTCCTTGTATGTTCATTTTTATTGTGTACAGTATATTCATAGTGTCGTTCTAGAATGTCATACTGCAGGAGGGAATGGGGAGTAAGCATGCCATTGTACTTGTTGCAAATGGCATATCAAATCATTTTTTCTTGTATCTTGTACATCATTACATGTGTGACGCATGGGTATTACGTAATATATATTGAATGTATCCGGTTGATACGTTCCCCACTAGATTATATATTTTTATATAGTATATATATTTTTTTTTTCCGGTTGTAACTGGAACGCTGGCGAGTCCAGGTTCCACGGTCCTCGGTGGACGGCCGCGCTGGAGGAGGACGTATCGGGGTCAACGCCGCGTGAAGCCGCCTCCCTCTTTCTATAATCCAACGCTATTTCAGTCCGACACTCCCGCTCGTGAGACGCCCAGCGCCCAGGCCTGGGAGTTACAATTCCATGCGTGCATTATGTAATATACCGCCTTTCATGCATGAGCTCCTATCCAGGCGCATAGTTCATTAATGAAAGGAGTCGCATGGTTAAGGGGGGGGAAGCGTGTATGTGTCCTTATTCTGTGTGTGTGTGTGTGTGTGTGTGTGTGTGTGTGTGTGTGTGTGTGTGTGTGTGTGTGTGTGAGGGGGGGGGGGGGGGGTTTGCTTCTGGATCTGTATATGGAATGGGAAGTGTGTGTGTGTGTGTGTGTGTGGTGGTGAGAGTGAGTGAGGGGAGGTTTGCATCTGGATCTGTATGTGAAATGGGAAGAGTGTGTGTGTGGGAGAGCGAGGTGTAATTACATATTGTCTGAAGGCACATGGGCGTGATGGTGAGGGATTGTGGGGTATCCCTGGCCACGTGACGTCACGGGCATGAAGGCATGATGACACAAGGTCACGGTTTGAGAAAGGACCGTTTATTGAGCCACAGTTGGCGTGTTTTACTGTAGATGCAAAATATGATGTGCAGCAACCAGCAAACCGCCTTTCTCAGGGGTGTATAATCATAAAACATCGTAGTACAACCTGCAATACAAATTACAATCTTGCGAAAGCAAGAAAGAAATACACAGTTTTAACCTTAAAGATAAATATATATATAATTATCTTATTTTTAGATTTTGGAGAGAGAGAGAGAGAGAGAGAGAGAGAGAGAGAGAGAGAGAGAGAGAGAGAGAGAGAGAGAGAGAGAGGGAGAGGGAGAGGGAGAGGGAGAGGGAGAGGGAGAGGGAGAGGGAGAGAGAGAGAGAGAGAGAGAGAGGGGGGAGAGAGAGGAGAGAGAGAGAGAGAGAGAGAGAGAGAGAGAGAGAGAGAGAGAGAGAGAGAGAGAGAGAGAGGAGATGGAGAGAGAGAGGAGATGGAGATATGTAGATAGAGCACGTTGCCCATCACGGTTCAGTTCAGTTGAGAACCATCTCTGGAACGCCCCGTTCCCATTTCCTCTTGCTATTATTTATTTGCCAAAGACATCTGCGTTCCCCCACTTTAACATATTCATAGAAACAAACAAAAATATTATGAACCAAAGGAAAGCGAGGGGGGGGGGGGGGGGCGCACCGCAAAGGTCACCGGGGGAGAAATGGATCATGTGATCCGTCGGCGATGGAGAGTCGATCCAAGCGTTACTCAGCTGACAGGTGCTCATCTTGCACTCGAGGTGTGATGGCTCAAACTGATCCAGGCGCCACATTCAGTCAGCTGATCCCATCACACTGACTCCTACCGCCTCTCTCTCTCCAGCTCCCCCCTCTCCTCTGTGTCTCAGTTCCAGCCATGAAGACCCCTATCCCCACTAGCATGAGATTTTGTCAATTATCAATTTGACATTGAGTTTTGACTTTCAACTTATAAGGAGGCAGCCGTAACGGAGAAGGAAGCTCACATGAGCAACATTTTGTCGAACACACTTTTGTAAGTCGCTTTAGACAAAACCGTCTGCTAGATAACTGTGATGTGATGTAATGTAATGTAACAGACCTGCAGTGTGCAGGTCTGTTATTGGGTCAGAAGTGGACTGTGAACCCAGCCTCCTGGCTGGGTTCTGTAAGACACCGAGCTGTCAGAAGATGCTCACCTAACTAACAAGATCCAGACCACTGCTAGCTAGGATGGCGGAGGGATCTCGTCGGTGACGAGATGCTAATGCTGAAAAGGGGAAAAAAGTCAAGTCATGTATTTAATTATGTATATTTTATAATTATGGGCTGAGGCTCGAATACTAGCTTAATTGAAAAATACATCACCTGAAATGATGACTTTATTAACAAACACAATTTGTCCCAACGTTGTTGCATGAAGTTAGAACTGACTTTCCACATTCTTTGCATGGCCTGACTACGAGTGAAAACCATCGTATGAATGCACTAGTTATCGGATTTACCGTATTGACCCGAATATAAGACGACCCCGATTATAAGACGACCCCTCTTTTTCAAGACTCATTTTTGGAGAAAAAAAAATTTGAAGACCAAATATTTTTTTTATAAAGAAAGAAACATCACACATTGTGTTCAAATTTGCCTAACTTGGCGAACAAAAACAAAACAGGCTAGATAGATAGCAATAAAACAGTAGTGCAATAAAACGGTAGCGCAATAAAACAGTAGAGCAATGAAACAGTACAACATTTCAGAACATCAGTCTATTGGTCACATCACGTCTTCTCATTCAGCTCGTCTTCTACATCGCTGGGTTGTTCCTCTCACTCCCGCTATCGTCACTCACGTTGTCCGCTTCCCCGTCTCCTCCCACATCACGTCATCCTCGCTGCCATCCATGGCATTTGATACGCAGCATTTCTTAACCCATTAATGATGCTTTCTGGGGAAACGTCAGCCCATGCTTGCAATATCCATTCACAGAGCAAACGTACTGCAGGCTTTTGGATTTTTCCAGACGGTGTCAGTGCGTGATGAGCAGCCAGGAGCCACTCTGTGGATCTCTTCCGCAGATAGCGCAGCTGGCTTGTCATTCCGCCCGGTATGATCACTAGGTCACCTAGTGATCATCACTCTTTCACTTTTTGACTGGCTCAGTCAAGTGTCCACGGAAAGCATCCAGAATCAACATATTCCTCTTCTTTCTGAGTCCCCCACGCCGTCTGCCCCACACCACCTTGACCAACTTGCCAGTCCACCACAAGCTCCGTCTCCATCCAGCCCTTTGCCTGGGCGCGTACGATAACGCCAGCTGGCTGCCTCTTTAGGTACAGTCACTGCCTCTTTAGGTACAGTCACTGCCTCTTTAGGTGCAGTCACTGCCTCTTTAGGTGCAGTCACTGCCTCTTTAGGTACAGTCACTGCCTCTTTAGGTGCAGTCACTGCCTCTTTAGGTACAGTCACAGCCTCTTTAGGTGCAGTCACTGCCTCTTTAGGTACAGTCACTGCCTCTTTAGGTAGCAGTCACTGCCTCTTTAGGTGCAGTCACTGCCTCTTTAGGTACAGTCACTGCCTCTTTAGGTACAGTCACTGCCTCTTTAGGTACAGTCTTGCGTTTTAAAACCACGTACGGGGGAAGTTTTGTCCCATCTGCGAGGCGCGTTAACATGACCGTTACTCGGCTCTTCTCGTTTCCAGTAGACTTCACAATCACTGATTTGTCGCCTTTCTCATGCACAGTGACAGATGTTGGCATGTCAAAATACACAGGCGTTTTTCTTTTTTCAAGTTGGTCGCTGTGTCTCTCCATTTCTATCTCTCCAGGTAACTGTTTTTATGTACTGTTACTTTAAGACTTTGAGTGACTTTAAGTGTCGCGCGGTGTCTCGGAACACTCGTTTGGCGCGATCTGTTGTTGCGCAATTACATGTGCAATTACGGTACATCGAAAAGTCTAAACCCCGATTATAAGACGACCCCTCTTTTTCAGATTTTTTTCTCGGAAAAAAAACCCGTCTTATATTCGGGTCAATACGGTATTTCCATTGCATCCATTGCGGTTTTCCTTACTCACGCCCACTGTTCCAGTTCAGTGCGTGTGTCCGTTCCTCCTCCTCTCACCCCCCCTGTGCCCCTCTCTAGTGTGTCCGTTCCTCCTCCTCTCACCCCCCCTGTGCCCCTCTCTAGTGTGTCCGTTCCTCCTCCTCTCCTCTCGGTGCCGTCCTCCTCTCACCCCCCCTGTGCCCCTCTCTAGTGTGTCCGTTCCTCCTCCTCTCACCCCCCCTGTGCCCCTCTCTAGTGTGTCCGTTCCTCCTCCTCTCACCCCCCCTGTGCCCCTCTCTAGTGTGTCCGTTCCTCCTCCTCTCACCCCCCCTGTGCCCCTCTCTAGTGTGTCCGTTCCTCCTCCTCTCACCCCCCCTGTGCCCCTCTCTAGTGTGTCCGTTCCTCCTCCTCTCACCCCCCTGTGCCCCTCTAGTGTGTCCGTTCCTCCTCCTCTCACCCCCCTGTGCCCCTCTGGTGTCCGTTCCTCCTCCTCTCACCCCCCTGTGCCCCTCTCTAGTGTCCGTCCTCCTCTCACCCCCCTGTGCCCTCTCGGTGTGTCCTCCTCCTCTCACCCCCCTGTGCCCTCTCTAGTCTGTCCGTTCCTCCCCTCTCACCGTCCTCCTCCTCTCACCCCCCCTGTGCCCCTCTCTATTGTGTGACTACTGAATGCTGTAGGTGTGCATCAGTGGCAAATTGGCATTTTTTTTGCCTCAAAGTGGGAAACTAGTGTCAAGAGGCCATGGCGGGGGATGGGGGTGGGTGTGGAGGCCTGTCCTTCCACACAAGGCCGCCACTGACTGCCTGATGGGGCTGCTTGGTGTGTGTGTGTGGCCCTCTAATTGAATTGAGCCGGACCAATTGAACTTCAGCCACTCCTCAATAGACTCAGCGGGTCTGAGAGGCGAGTGTATTTATCATGCGTCCGCCTGAGCTCAAACGAAGGAGACCACTTCTTCTGTCAATTTCTACGGCTTGCGGCTGCCACAACACTACAGCTTCCCAGGAAAGCGGTGTGTGTGTATATATATATCTATAACGCCGCCATCGCTGGTTTTAAAAGATAAGTGCTGTCGCTTGACATTTTATGGTCGCCTGTGTACTCCAATCTCCAGTGTTTCACTGAGCCACATACAGTTCTTCAGTTTTCACTCTTATGCTCTTCCCCCCCTGCCCCCCCGCCATAGTTGACCATCTCTGGTTCCCTCTAAAATGGAGGACTCTGGTCTTAGCCTGATAAAACCCCACGTGGCCTCTTGCTCTAATCATTTTGTCAGTGGGGGACAAAATTTAAATTAATAAAAGGCAGGCCCAACGGCGTGCTTTACTAATAACGGAACAGGATAGGATGCCCCGTCGCCAAGGCAACCATTTGAAGTAGCCGTCCTACGTACGCAGCGGCCCGGTGGGGGGGGGGGGGGGGGGAAGGGACGCCTGATGCAAGCAGGAGCCAACGGGAAAGCGGGAGCGCAGACACGGAAGCGGAAGGCGAGGAGGTGGAGGCTGCGTCGCCGGGGGTTACGGATGCCTGGGAAGGGACGCAGGGTCGGTTCCGGTTCTTTCTGTGTGTTTGTTTTTTGTTGTTGTTGGTGTTGTTGTGATCCAGCGTAAGAAAAACAAAGTCCTCCTTGGCAGCTGTGAAGATGTGGGGGCACCACATAGTGATTCATCTCACGCGCTGCCGTGGAAGCTGGTAGCTCAGTCATCTCCGGGCCTCCTCCTGGTCCGCGTGTGGGCTCCTCCTGGTCCGCGTGTGGCCTCCTCCTGGTCCGCGTGTGGGCTCCTCCTGGTCCGCGTGTGGCCTCCTCCAGGTCCGCGTGTGGCCTCCTCCTGGTCCGCGTGTGGGCTCCTCCTGGTCCGCGTGTGGGCTCCTCCTGGTCCGCGTGTGGCCTCCTCCTGGTCCGCGTGTGGGCTCCTCCTGGTCCGCGTGTGGGCTCCTCCTGGTCCGCGTGTGGCCTCCTCCTGGTCCGCGTGTGGGCTCCTCCTGGTCCGCGTGTGGGCTCCTCCTGGTCCGCGTGTGGGCTCCTCCTGGTCCGCGTGTGGGCTCCTCCTGGTCCGCGTGTGGCCTCCTCCTGGTCCGCGTGTGGCCTCCTCCTGGTCCGCGTGTGGGCTTCTCCTGGTCCGCGCACATATATTTATATGTATGTATATATATATAGTATATACAGTATGTATGTATGTATGTATGTATATATGTATGTGTATATATATATATGTATATGTATGAATATATATGTATATACATGTATGTATATATATGTATTTGTATATATATATGTATATATATGTATATATATATGTATATACAGTATGTGTACAAGTATATTACGTTTTTTGTTATGTATATGATTTTTGTTTATGCATATTTGCAAACCACAGGTAGAAGGGAAGCCTACATTTCGTCTGAATGTCAGGGATAAAATCTAAAAAAGGTCTATATGTGAGGGTGTGAGACGTCCCTCGGGAGAAGGCTTCAGGTGAACACCTGGCCTGAGCTGGCGGTAGCCGTCCTCATGATGGCCTGGCCAGTCATGGGAGCACCTAATAATGCTTCGTTAGAGGGATCTGAGAACATTATTTGAATACTTCCATAGCACCGACTGACACTTGCCGTCCAGTGTGAGAATAGGCAAGACCGACCAGAAACAGACTTTAAACTAACTTGTAATACTAATCATCTTTTTTAGATTTAAGACTTTTAATAATATCAGTTGGGGCCAAAGAAATAAGAGGTCTTTATGGTTTTACAAGGGTTTTGATAATTAATCCAGCTGTTTAAATGTTAAAACAGCCAACTAACCAACAGCCAACCAACTAATAATAACAACGTGATTTAAAAAACGTTAATAGAACAGGTATAAATGTTTTCCCTTTATGGCTATCCGTGACCCACGATAGCGCTTGTGTGATTTCTCCTCGGGTGAATTGCACCAGTTCTGCCCTGCAATTTCCTCAAAATCTTGGCACAAAGTTCACAGCAGCTTTCTGATTTGTGCTCATTGGAAATAGGTCTACTCTCTACTCTGTACTCGCAAACTACATGGAAGCTGTGAGTCTTCAGAAACGTTTAGGCTACAATGAAGCTCTGCTGGAACCAAGGGGGGAACCAAGTGTGACCGCTGAGTGGATCCAAAAGCCACTGACGTCCACGTCCAATTAGACTCTTTTTATCAGACCGATAACCCACACTTGTTACTGGCTCTTAATAACAGATAACAATACATGTGCTAGGAAAAATGAAAAACTAAGTGCGGTGACCCGTTTAAAATAAACTTTCCAATTTCGATTAGCATATAATAGGTTGAGGGTTAGTTAAAAAATCGCTCCCAGGGACAACCAGTCTTGACCGCTCTGTCTGTCTTGCCGTTTGTCAAAGTGGTACAATGTACTCTCAGCGAGTGTGGGGATTACCACTGGAGAAACCTAATCTCAGTGGAAAGGGAAAAAGACAAAGCTGCTACTCACTTAAAGCTTGGAAGTTTATAGCTGAAAGAGACACAGTCACAGAATGCCTTCAGAGTAGGTCATCACTGACAACCTAATGTTTAGAATACTAAATTAAAGAAGGATACTTTGATTATTACAATATTTGGGGCCAGCCCCAAATCCCACCTCTTCATCACAACTGCTTTCTCTCCTCCTCACCTCCTCCCCTCCATCCTCTCCTCCTCACCATCTTCACCATTATCATCATCACCCTCCACTCTATCCACTAGTAGTTGTTAGTTCTGATTTGCAATTTAACTGATAGTAATAATATTTATAATAATGCATTTTATTTCTATAGCGCTTTTTAGACACTTTATAAAAAAGAAAGATGAGAAACAGGTTCAGATAATGATGGACAAGATGGATTTGGGGTGGGACCGAAACTAGTTAACAAAACTCAACAAATCAAAAGTGTTAATCCGTCCAAAATCATATTGTGGGTTAACAGTTAATAAACGGTTAATTGTTAACATCCCTATCATTTAACCACAAATTTTGGTTCTTACTGTTATTATTTATTTATCTTTAAAAAAAATGTGTTCAGGCCTAACAACAAAGTGGTAAGAACGTCAGCTACATGCTGTGTACTGCTACTCAACCAAGCGTCTCCACGGGCTCCGTTTATCTCTCTCAAACCAAACGGGTTATGAATGATTGCGTGAACAATTAGCCGCCCACTAATTAGCACGCCGTTAAAAAGGAAAAAATACGCTGAAGGTGCCTTCTGGTCCTGCTGTGTTTCGGACCTCAGCGCCCACACCTGCAGAAACAATTTCCAGTGCACTGGTTCCCCCTCGTGACTCCCTAAGAGGCTTACACACACACACACACACACACACACACACACACACACACACACACACACACACACGCACACCGCGCACGCGGTGTGATGGTCTCCGATGGGCACGTGCTCGGCCTGCGATGGTCACGCTTGTAATCCTGTTGGCTGAATATGCCTCACTGTGAATGCAGATTAATACGTAGCTGTGTTTCCTTGGTGGAGGAAAACCCCTGGTGGCCCGCCGGGGTTATTTTAGCGTGTAGCAGTGTGTTCCTCAAACAACATCTGTCCACCGTCAGCGTGTTGTTCTGGAGAAGCCAGGACAACAACAACCACAACAACAACCTCATCCCGACCACGTTCCGGTTCCTGGGGAATATAAGGCTGAGTTTATTGTATATCTGAATCATGATGCTTTCCCTCATGTGGAACACAAGCCCTCCTGTAATATAATAAGTGCTGTGTGTGCATCACATTTGAGAAGTACAAATGCTTGAGGGACGGTAGGACTTCTGTTTGGTATTTATTATTGCATCACGCTATTATCTAGGATAAGATCCATGTCAGCGGAAATCACTTCCTTGTCTGACTCCTCATCTCAATGTTTTGTGTTCCGAAAAGAACCTTGGGAAAATGTTGTGTGTGTGTGTGTGTGCGTGTGTGTGTGTGAGAGATTGATATTTGTGCTGACATCCTGAGACAGTAGAGGGCAATACAGGCAAGTAAGCCTGTTCCATGGTCCGCTTTATGCATGGTCTTTAGGTGGAGTACCTGCTACACACCTTGATGGGAAGCTTTCAACTAACACAAATCTGAGTCTGATAATTGGATACGTCGGTTCAGTCCTCATATTCAACATGAGATCGACTTCAAAATTGCCAAATGCAACTGGATGATTTTCAAATTAGCATCCTGAATTATTCGGTCATCAATAGTTCACTCTGAACTGTATAGTCAATGATGGTGCTTCATGTGAACGATTTATCAATCGGAAAAAAACTATTGAATCGTGATCAAAATGTATGCACACATGAAAAGTGAAGGGCATTCCGCATGGCAACATCTCGGTTATTATTTTGTTATGTAAAACATGGAGCAGTGGAGCACACGACGCTCCTTCCACTCTGATGGTGAACAGTGGTCCACCGCTGGGTCCCGTCATTTCCCTGTAAATATCGAGGTCTGTCGATTGGATTTGACCTATCCTGGCGTTCACGTTTACGAGATAAACAAAAGGCTCCCTGCGGCGGGTCCCTCCCGGGTGACATTAGAAGCGTATACACAGTACACGGCAAGTGAAGCCAGGTTCTTGAATAGCTGCTCTGCCCACCGCACCACAAGACCTTGGAGTAAGTCCTCCCAAACCCCCTCCTCCATTAAAACAGCTCTCAGCGCCACAGCGGGGACCCGGCTTGGGCCAGAGAGTCTGGTAACGAGTGGAGGTATGAGGAAATATTGACGCACTCGAAAATCCATGTTCTCTTGTCTGTGGGTCAACAGCGCATAAAGTCTCAAAAGAGCATTATGGATCTAATTTAAGCCGTGGACTGTAAGCAGCGATGTGGTGGTGGTGGTGGTTTATGGGTCCGTTTTGTGAGGGCTGTGTTTCAGCTTGATGTTTTACTGTCCGAAGGAAATCCAGAAATGCATCAAAGTAGAACTGCAATCTATTGTTAAAGGATGACTTGTCAGACCTGCTGGTGTTATAGTATGATAATTATAGTAATAATAATAATAATTGTACTGTCAATTTGTGTATTCCTTAGTTTCAAGATTCAAGATTTTTATTTGCCATTTGCAAGTCCAATAGAATGCCCTCCCGCAAGTAGGAATATCTAAAACACTATTCTATAAAAATACAAAAAAAATAAAATAATAATAATAATAATAATAATAATAATAATTAGATGTTAAAGTTGAAGGTGAATCTTCACAAAGGGATATTGTGTGAGGCGGCGTGTTGACGGTGTCAGCGGTTGCGTTACTTGAGTGAGGTAACCTGGGCGATATGGCGTGAGGCTGGGGGCAGGCAGGGTGGGCAGTGGACTGGAAGAGGCCAGAGCTCTGGCAAAGAGGGCACTGCAACCTGGCGAGGTTGGAAAAGGCAGCCGAGTGGAAAAGGGCAGTCTGGTGGAGGAAACCAGGACGACCGGAGAGGGGGACGGAGAGGGCTCCGACACGCTCCTCCAGCCCGTCCGTAGGGTTGGATATAAAAACAGGCCGGGGCGTAGACCCCGGGCAGCAGTGATGCAAAGGCACTATTTAATCCTGAAACTACACGGCCACAGTTCATTTGGCCGTGGACACATGAAAGGGTTTTTCAAAAAGCCCGGCGAGCTATTTTTAGATCGGCGGTCACCATGCAGGTGAATTTGGGCCAAATGTCTTTCTAGATGAAAAGCGGATCATGCTCCATTGATACCCCAATGCTCTCAAACGCAGCCTCCTGGATGTCGGGTTTTAAGCCAAATCGGTTCGTCACAGAGCCAGCCGGTAGCATCTGAAGCAACTTCATCTTTTTTGGCCCCTTTATCAGGTCAATAGAGGCATGTTCAATGTCAAATGTGGAGCGTTGGTCGTGTGGGTTAACAGCAAGAGTCACCAGAATCATAAGGGGACGAAGAGGAGGAAGAAGAGGAGGAAGATGCAAGGAAACAAAGATGGTGAGGGGGAAGAAGGGAGACAAAAGAAGCCAGCATGCCTGCTGCTCGCTATATTGGACAGGAGTGCCGTTGCCACAGCAACCAGCCGTCTCCCCCCTTCCCCCACTCCCTGGCGGAGGATTTTCGGTTCTGCGTCGCACACATCTGGGGGGGGGGGGGGGGGAGGGGGGTGAGGTGGGGGTGGTCAGCTCGTACGGCGCTGCTGTTGGCTACTCTCGGACCGGGCTCCTCCACACCTCGGTGGTTCCTTCGGTCCGTTGGCCCGGCAGGTCGGCGCCCTGTCCACCCGTGTGGTCACTCGGCCGTCCAATCAGAGCCCTTTGACGGATGGACTGACTCTTCCCCTTTACATCCCATCTATCCATCTACTGTACATCCATGAATTGACCCTGAAAGGGGGATCCATCCATGGCTGGAGAGCCTGGAGCGATGCACGTGCACGTTGTGGATGCAACGGCATTCGTACACGAACGCAATGGAGATCACGCAACATTCATTTTAAACATTAACTTTAAACATGCATGTTCGATGTTTTACGGTTACATTGATCTAAGTATTTGTGTTTGAATATACCATTTATTTGTAATTGTATTAATTATTCTTTTTGTATAATTAATTAATGTATGTGTGTGTGTGTGTGTGCGCTCCTACAAATGTGTGAGAACACATATTTTATTTTGGGCATTTTGTAACAATTTGTTCTGTGTTGTTTTGTGGAATTGGATCCAGAACTCAAGTCGACCGTGCTTCAGCCCAATGTTTAGGGGTTTCCTAGTGAGGATGATGATGATGATGATGATTCACATGGAAACAAGAGGCTCTCTGGGCTGTGTACATCACTGTTTTGTGCTCCCCCCCCCCCCCCCCCCCTCCTATATACAAGAGGCACATCACATGTGAGGCGAGGCTGGCTATGTTAATGGGGCGCTCATTTGCAGCCTCTGGGAGGAGATGTTCATGGAAATGTGGCGAGAAGAGCCCCCCGGATCCCATCGCCGACAGATGGGGTGGGAGCAGGACCACGGTTTATTAGTGGAAGATGAGTTTGCCAGGAAGAAACACAAAGACTGTCTTCACATCACATTCACCCACAGAGATATTCAGCCAAAGAATGAATAGAAATAGGACCAGGGTGTTTGTTCGCTGGCTGGGAATCAGACTGTGATTTATAGTGAGAATTTCCCACTATTAATGTTCACCGTTACTATTAATTATGTTATTAATTATAAACAAGAAGGCATACGATTTAGGGAATATTTAAGCCCAGAAGTGCAGAGTTTTAATATATACTTCTGGATATTACGTTTGGTTTAAAGTGAGAGTTGGGGAGTTATAGTGCCCCCCCTCCACCCCACCCATCTGGTTGAGGTTCCAAGGGATCCTCAAAACCGCTGGTGTCTTCGCAGATAAATGAGCTCCTTCGCTTGGTCTTCTCGGGTTCATTCTATAATTAGGGTATCTTTTAAAAGAGCCTTCATTTAACAAAGCCTAGTACCCCATTACCTTGGACCGCCACAGCATCCCACTTCATTTTCCTCCGTATACGTTTAGAATTCAGTTTTTTTCACATTAGCATTAAGGAGCAGCATCGTTGGAGTCCAACAGGCACCATGCTGCTGATGGAGAACCAGCTGAGAAGGCAGGACAACAGCACGCTTTAGGTTCACCGCTGCCACTGTATGGAGAGACTGCTGTTTGTTCTGGGTTAGCGCCACTGTATGGAGAGACTGCTGTTTGTTCTGGGTTAGCGCCACTGTATGGAGAGACTGCTGGTTGTTCTGGGTTAGCGCCACTGTATGGAGAGACTGCTGGTTGTTCTGGGTTAGCGCCACTGTATGGAGAGACTGCTGTTTGTTCTGGGTTAGCGCCACTGTATGGAGAGACTGCTGTTTGTTCTGGGTTAGCGCCACTGTATGGAGAGACTGCTGTTTGTTCTGGGTTAGCGCCACTGTATGGAGAGACTGCTGTTTGTTCTGGGTTAGCGCCACTGTATGGACAGACTGCTGTTTGTTCTGGGTTAGCGCCACTGTATGGACAGACTGCTGTTTGTTCTGGGTTAGCGCCACTGGAGCAAGAGACTGTGCTGCTGCTTGGGACTCGTGGAAACAGGACTCTTACTCCTTTGCTCCCGCTACAAAAGCAGCTGCACAGCTGGAAGCATTTATATGTTTGAGAAACAGCCTCTCATGCTTTTGTTTGTGTGTGTGTGTGTGTGTGTGTGTGTGTGTGTGTGTGTGTGTGTGTGACTGTGTGTGTGTGCGTGTGTGTGTGTGTGTGTGTGTGTGTGTGTGTGTGTGTGTGTGTGTGTGTGTGTGTGTGTGCGTGTGTGTGTGTGTGTGTGTGTGTGCGTGTGTGTGTGTGTGTGTGTGTGTGTGTGTGTGTGTGTGTGACTGTGTGTGTGTGCGCGTGTGTGTGTGTGTGTGTGTGTGACTGTGTGTGTGTGTGTGTGTGTGTGTGTGTGTGTGTGTGTGTGTGTGTGTGTGTGTGTGTGTGTGTGTTTGTTCCTTCCTATGCATGCAGGGCGGCCACACTTACTCTTTCTGTGGCCCTTTTTCCGCTGCTTGATAAATCCGCTAAAAGGGTAAAATGATACTGCGTTCTTGTCATTTAAATATTTGAACGCCTCATGTATTTTACAGCAGCGAGTGAGCACGGCGAGGCACTCTGGGTGCTATCTTGAGGACGTAGTAGCCTGTACATGAGACTGTGGAGGAAATATAGATTGCATCGCACACCTACCCTATTTCTTAATATGTCCGCTCATGCATAGTGTACACTGACGGATGAACACACACACACACACACACACACCCATATGCGTAGTGTCTCATTCTGAGGATTCAAACGTAAAGAGGACTTTTCAGGCAGGCCATTTTGCTACCTTCTTCTTGCAGCCCTGGAGCATCCGGAAGTTCACCAGTGCACATGAATTAGCTCATTGTTAATTGTCATTGTTGGCTCAAGAAGCATCGTTAAGAGTTGTATGTATATATATTGTATATGCATATGCATGTGAGTGTGTGTATATGTGTCATGTGACTCCATTCAGTAGGGCTAGAGTTCTGTTGAAGACAGATTACCATGGATCCTTTGAGGATGTAGGTACACATAGACCCCCTTTACACCTGGCATTAACATCTAAATCTAAAACTGGAGGATTGAATCCTCTTTCTTGGTCACATACATGAACACACACAGTGAAACGTGTTTCTCTGCATGTAACCCATCCTAGTATCAGGAGCATTGAGCAGCTATTGTATATCCAGCTGCCCGGGGAGCAGGGTAGGGGTCTGGTGCCTTGCTCAAGGGCACCTCGGCAGTGCCCAGGTGTTTCGGGGACTTGAACCGGTGACCTTCCGGTTCCCAAGCCACGTCCCTATAGACTGAGCTACTCCCACTCCCACCATGGGTTTTTTGGCAATCGGATATGAATTGATATTAATATATATAATATAATTAAATATCGGCAAAAGTGTTCCGTGTTACCGTCACACCACTAATGCAATCCCTTATTCCAGAGAGCGTAGTCGTCTCCTGCAATGTTTTTACAGCCCGGTTTAGTAAGAACTGCGGTCAAATAGCCAACGGCGTCCTTTTCTCCAAGCTCCTCTACTCACTATAAAAGCACCATTGTTTTGCTTTCCCATCAAGAGAAGGGGCTTGATTAGATTGTTTAGCACTCGGCAACATCGCTCCCCATCATTTTCGTAAACCAAACAGGGTAAACAAAGTAATTCAGCGACACAATGCCCATGGCAATCAATCCCAGCGCCAGAAAGGTTCAGGACGGACAGACAAAAGAGCCTCTGCTGCTGCAGTCATTCCAACAGGAGGCCCGGTGCAGGAATACATGGGTGGTCCTTGTGGAGTCTGTCCACACGTATCAGGGCCTCGGTTCCCGTCTGCCCAATCGAGTGAGTGGAGTGGAGCGGAGTGGGAAGGCGACCACAGTGAGAACGCCTCCGAGGTAAGACGGACTGTGTCGTCTCACAAACTATTACCGTTTTCACACTGCATACAGTTTAGACTTATACCGTATTAGTTAGTGCGTATCGAATACCCTTATGTTCACACTCTCTTCTAATTTAACTCGAAACCAGGTTTTCTGTTCACACACGATAGAGAAGCGAAACCCATAGTAGTTTTATTGCTTTGCACCCAAACTAGTTACTTCGGGATTGAAACCACCTACCCCAAGGTGGATTAGTTAATGCGCAATCCCTCCCTCCCCCCCTCCCTCCCCCCTCCCTCCCTCCCCTCCCTCCCCCCCTCCCTCCCTCCCTCCCCCCTCCCTCCCTTCCCTCCTGCACACCCAATTTTCCCGAATTAACTTGATGTACAGTAAAGGACGTCAGATGAAGGAAAAGAGGTCATGGTCATCATGGGGGACGGCAGTAGTAGTATCTGCTGTATGTTGATACAGTAGTAATATCTACTGTATGTTGATACAGTAGTAATATCTACTGTATGTTGATACAGTAGTAGTATCTACTGTATGTTGATACAGTAGTAGTATCTACTGTATGTTGATACAATGGTAGTATATACTGTATGTTGATACAGTGGTAGTATCTACTGTATGTTGATACAGTAGTAGTATATACTGTATGTTGATGCAGTAGTAGTATATACTCTATGTTGATACAGTAGTAGTATCTACTGTATGTTGATACAGTGGTAGTATCTACTGTATGTTGATACAGTAGTAGTATATACTGTATGTTGATGCAGTAGTAGTATATACTCTATGTTGATACAGTAGTAGTATCTACTGTATGTTGATACAGTGGTAGTATCTACTGTATGTTGATACAGTAGTAGTATATACTGTATGTTGATGCAGTAGTAGTATATACTCTATGTTGATACAGTAGTAGTATCTACTGTATGTTGATACACAGTAGTAGTATCTACTGTATGTTGATACAGTGGTAGTATATACTGTATGTTGATACACAGTAGTAGTATATACTGTATATTGATACAGTAGTAGTATCTACTGTATGATACAGTAGTAGTATCTACTGTATGTTGATACACAGTAGTAGTATATACTGTATGTTGATACAGTAGTAGTATATACTGTATGTTGATACACAGTAGTAGTATCTACTGTATGTTGATACAGTAGTAGTATATACTGTATGTTGACACAGTAGTAGTATCTACTGTATGTTGATACAGTAGTAGTATATACTGTATGTTGACACAGTAGTAGTATCTACTGTATGTTGATACAGTAGTAGTATATACTGTATGTTGACACAGTAGTAGTATCTACTGTATGTTGATACAGTAGTAGTATATACTGTATGTTGACACAGTAGTAGTATATACTGTATGTTGATACAGTAGTAGTATATACTGTATGTTGATACAGTAGTAGTATCTACTGTATGTTGATACAGTAGTAGTATATACTGTATGTTGATACAGTAGTAGTATCTACTGTATGTTGATACAGTAGTAGTATCTACTGTATGTTGATACAGTAGTAGTATATACTGTATGTTGACACAGTAGTAGTATATACTGTATGTTGATACAGTAGTAGTATATACTGTATGTTGATACAGTAGTAGTATCTACTGTATGTTGATACAGTAGTAGTATATACTGTATGTTGATACAGTAGTAGTATCTACTGTATGTTGATACAGTAGTAGTATATACTGTATGTTGATACAGTAGTAGTATATACTGTATGTTGACACAGTAG
>CM051002.1:33663187-33670687 GCA_027704905.1 Muraenolepis orangiensis | reverse complement strand
CTTCTCACCATTACTCCACTTGCTTCACGGAACACCCACTTTCACCCACTCTTGTTGCACTCTCTCCCTCTCTCTACCTGTCTCTCTTTACCTGTCACTCACTCTCTCTCTCCTCTCTCTCTCCCCCTCCCCCCTCTCGCTCTCTCTACCTCTGTCTATCTCCCTCTCTCCCTCTTACCCTTCCCTCTCTCTTTCCCTCTCCCCTCCCTTTCTCTCTACCTCTCTCTACCTCTGTCTATCTACCTCTCTCTACCTCTGTCTATCTACCACTCTCCCTCTTACCCCTCTCTCTCTCTCTCTCTCTCTCTCTCTCTCTCTCTCTCTCTCTCTCTCTCTCTCTCTCTCTCTCTCTCTCTCTCTCTCTCTCTCTCTCTACCTCTCTCTATCTACCTCTACCTCTCTCTCCCTCTCCCTCTCTCTCCCCCTTTATTTCTTTCAATATCATACATATATATATATATATATATATATATATATATATACAGTATATATAGTATGATATATACCATACTAGTGTTCTACCTATCTTGTTGAAAGGTTAGGAGTGGTGGTCAGTTAGCACTGCTAACCAGTCCATCCCCTGAACCGTGAACCCTGGCCGACCTGGTCAGGGTCGTTATGGAGCCCAGTTCTCTGTTGGGAGAAATTAATCGGGGGGTTTGCACAGAAATAGACGTGGAGAGGCAAACACCATTCTGTGGCAATGGGTGGCAGTAGTTTGAAAGCTCATATGGGTAATAAAAAGGAAGCAGTTGGAGTCTGACCTAACCCTCATCTTTGATGGGTCTCTGTGATTAGGAGGACAGGAAGCCAAGCCAAGACGAGACTGCCACCACCAAACAGATGCTGACTTTCATCCGGGCGACAGATTCCCATCAAACCTTTATGACCCAGGCTCTGAAAAGGTAGCTCAGGTCACATGCTCCCAATGTCCTTTCCAAAAGGCGGCATAGAGGCATCTTAATCACACTTTTGGACTTTTGGTGTGATGGTCCATAGAAATACCAAGAAAAGGTTCTACAATGCAGCCTCAGGGCTTATCTTCCCGCTTCCGTTCGCAAGAATTCCCAAATACTGAATAAATTAACCTGAAAATAGAACACATTTAAATATAACTGCAATGCAATGTATTGAAACTTGCCCGTTAGCAACATTCTTCAGAACTAAATCAGGTGTTTCTTGCATAGGTCCAAGAGTAGTATATTGTGGGATTGTAATTTGTAAAAGGATCGGATATGAAATATAATCGCTATCCCACCGTCTGGGATTCGTTTTTAATGGAACTATTTCTGTACCCCTTTTTTCTGGGTTGACTAGTCTGAGGTCCCGCCAATGAAAAGAGATGGTGAAAGTGGAACCGAAGATAATGAACGCACAGATAGACATACAGACAGACAGACAGATAGACAGACAGACAGACAGACAGACAGACAGCAGCGATGTGTGGATGTCTGATGGATGAATCCATTGCTGTAGGAACAGTGGGGGGGTGGGGGGGTGGTGGAGGGTGGGGTGGTATTGATGGGGGTGGTGGGGTGAGGGGGGGTGGGGTGGGGTGGTGGGTGGGGTGTGGTGGAGGGTGGGGTGGGGTGGAGGGTGGGGGTGTGGTGGAGGGCCGGGTTCTGTTGATGGATGGATGGCAGCGTGCCCTTTCTGTGAAGCAGATACACTAGATCAAAATCGTCATTTTGGATTTCAAACCGTGGCACACACATGCAGTGAGACCCCAGCTGCACAATGAGACTTTATCCACCCAGCGGCCATATGGGTAAGCTGGGTGGGGGGGGGGGCGGGATCTGTCAGCTCTTTGGAATGAACCATGAAAAACACAATGCATTATTTGGAGCTCTGCATTCCATCTCCTTCCCACCCAGGGAGCCTTCAGAATGCATTTAGATTGAGCTTTTGGCCCAAAATATTCAAGGTTTCCCCACCCAGCCAATAAGGTCTAAATTGGAGAGGTTCTTGAACAATGTTACGGAGGGAGGACCTACAGAGCTCAGGACACTAGTTTAACCTGCAGTCAATCATTACTGGAATAATTACTTCAGTCATTTTACTTTTGGGTTCTGGGCCTGGTTCTGCAGGAGACAATACATCTAAATCTAAATCTGGAGAATTGAATCCTCCTTATTGGTCATATACTTGATTGTACACACACAGTGAAATGTGTTTCTCTTGCATTTAACCCATCCTATTAGGAGCAGCGGGCAGCTATTGTATATCCAGCTGCCCAGGGAGCAGGGTAGGGGTCTGGTGCCTTGCTCAAGGGCACCTCGACAGTGCCCAGGTGTTTCGGGGACTTGAACCGGCGACCCTCCGGTTCCCAACAAGCCAAGTCCCAACAGACGGAGCTATCCTGCTGCCTGTATAGCTGTGAATGCTGATATTTTCAGTGAAGGTCCGATATTTGGGATTGGGTGCAACATTGATATACAAAACCATGTGGTAAATGATAATTGTGTTGAATGGGGTCACCCCTTTTTCTGTTTCTTTCTTTGTGTTTCTCATTGCGATCATGGCAAGCATGCAATCTATAGCGCTCTAATCCTGCCTAATCCAATTCTGCTCAGTACTCTCTCTCTCCCTCTCTCTCTCTCTCTCTCTCTCCCTCTCTCCTCTCTCTCTCTCTCTCTCTCTCTCTCTCTCTCTCTCTCTCTCTCTCTCTCGCTCTCTCTCTCTCTCTCCTCTCTCTCTCTCTCTCTCTCTCTCTCTCGCTCTCTCTCTCTCTCTCTCTCTCTCTCTCTCTCTCTCTCTCTATGAGAGAGAGATTTTTATTATTTTATTATTATTGGTGATTAGTGGTGATTTATTAGTGTTTGTAAACACTAATAAAAATAACATTAAAAAGAACAATATAGCGACTGATGGATGATATGTACATTAAATTGTGCAAAAAAACTTTTAAAATGCATTTTAAAGTGCATGAATACAGTGCAGTACAGTGCAGAACAGTGCAGTAACTGTAATGAGTCCAGAAAGTCTGACAGTGTATTGTATTGTATGTAATATGGATGACAATCTTGAATCTAGAATCTTAATGGATATACATTCAGCTAAAAAACGGGACTTAATCCAAGTTAAGTGTCAAGTCAACCATTGCATTCCAGGGAGCCCGAGTCTACACGGTGCCATTAAGGACAGTTTCACCCCATACTCACAGAGACAGTATTACTCGGTATGGGCATGGGTGATGAACTGGCGTTCTCACATTGTCTCACAGCCGAAAGCCCTGGAGATCCCTCTAGCCCTGGGCTGGGGGCTCGTCACACACAGCTGTCTCGGGCATCAGAGTAAAACCCCACCAATAGAACATGAGTCTATTAGTCAGAGATGATACTATACCTGGAACCACTTAACAGCCTGCAGCGAGGATCAACCTGTCCCCACACATATTCAGATACACCAGATTCAGTGTTGTGGTTGTTGTTGGTGTTTTTTCGAGAGACAAATTATACTTTTTGATTTGGGGTTTTCTCTGCCGGTGAAACCACTGTTATGTGTTGCGTATTGAACACAAACGTCAATATGTGTTTTGCAAACGTTGTGCTGAGTGGGGCGTGACCACAGCCTGGCACGCGCTCTCTCTCTCTCCAAGGTAGCCACAAGGTCGGGAGGCCCAATGCATGCATGTAGGGATATGGACAAATGTATCATCACTGTAATTATGGGGAATTCAACACGATATCGAGAAATATCACTGATTGTTTGGAATTCTGATGAATTCTAAACAATCATTCCAAACAGTCTAACCTGAGGGTCATTACATTGAAGAATATAGAAATACAAAGTATGGTATTGGAGTAAGACTAGTTATCTTTTCTCTCAGAGACACTATTGAGTTATTGGCCAGCCCTGCACGCATGTTCATGCCTCTCATCCACCTAAACCTGCCTTACTGGCTAAGAGCCTGCTGCATTCTGGAGTGTCTAAGTTAGAGGTCACAGTGGCTCATCTGAAGGCAGCACAATGGGAGGCCGTCACACATGTACACACATACAGGCACACACATGTACACACATACAGGCAGGCAGGCAGGCAGGGAGACAGACAGACATGTACACACATACAGGCACACACATGTACACACATACAGGCAGGCAGGCAGGCAGGGAGACAGACAGACATGTACACACATACAGGCACACACATGTACACACATACAGGCAGGCAGGCAGGCAGGGAGACAGACAGACATGTACACACATACAGGCACACACATGTACACACATACAGGCAGGCAGGCAGGCAGGGAGACAGACAGACATGTACACACATACAGGCACACACATGTACACACATACAGGCAGGCAGGCAGGGAGACAGACAGACATGTACACACATACAGGCACACACATGTACACACATACAGGCAGGCAGGCAGGCAGGCAGGGAGACAGACACACACATGCACACGCAGACAGACATACTTTCACATGCACACGCAGACAGACACATGCACACACAGACAGACACACACATGCACACACAGACAGACAGACTTTCACATGCACACGCAGACAGACACATGCACACACAGACAGACAGACACACACATGCACACACAGACAGACAGACTTTCACATGCACACGCAGACAGACACATGCACACACAGACAGACACACACATGTGCACACACATGCACACACAGACAGACATACTTTCACCTGCACACGCAGACAGACACATGCACACACAGACAGACAAACACATGCACACACAGACAGACAGACACATGCACACACAGACAGACAGACACACACATGCACACACAGACAGACAAACACATGCACACACAGACAGACAGACACATGCACACACAGACAGACAGACAAACACATGCACACACAGACAGACACACACATGTGCACACAGACACACACATGCACACACAGACAGACATACTTTCACCTGCACACGCAGACAGACACATGCACACACAGACAGACAGACAAACACATGCACACACAGACAGACAGACAAACACATGCACACACAGACAGACATACTTTCACCTGCACACGCAGACAGACACATGCACACACAGACAGACAGACAAACACATGCACACACAGACAGACAGACACACACATGCACACACAGACAGACAGACACACAGCACACACAGACAGACAGACAGACACATGCACACACAGACAGACAGACAGACACATGCACACACAGACAGACAGACACACACATGCACACACAGACAGACAGACACACACATGCACACACAGACAGACACATGCACACACAGACAGACAGACACACACATGCACACACAGACAGACAGACAAACACATGCACACACAGACAGACATACTTTCACCTGCACACGCAGACAGACACATGCACACACAGACAGACAGACAAACACATGCACACACAGACAGACAGACACACACATGCACACACAGACAGACAGACACACACATGCACACACAGACAGACAGACAGACACATGCACACACAGACAGACAGACAGACACATGCACACACAGACAGACAGACACACACATGCACACACAGACAGACAGACACACACATGCACACACAGACAGACACATGCACACACAGACAGACAGACACACACATGCACACACAGACAGACAGACACATGCACACACAGACAGACAGACACACACATGCACACACAGACAGACAGACACATGCACACACAGACAGACAGACACACACATGCACACACAGTCTGACCTCCATGGACCTCCATCTACCTTCATGCATTCATTGCAAGGATTTTATGTTCAATGTCAGATTTATGCAAAACAAAATTCAATGTGTTTTTCCTGCAATCACGTACAGATCCATTTGGAGTTATTGTTTTTCAGTGCTTGAAGGTAGTGACATATTGTTCGGGCTGCTCTGCAGCTCATCACTCTCTGAAGCGGCGGAGGTGGGGGAGGTTTTGTTTATGTCCACGCCTACACACATTAGCACTCGAAACAACGGCACAACAGAGGGCATTTTGTTGGGTGGTAATACACCATGTCCCCTGCTGGGCTCGGGTTTAAAAAGCTCATTTAAAGCCCACGGTAAAAGGGGAGAGCTGTTAATGACTTGTTTTTGGAGTTCATAGTTGTTTTCCCCAAATGAACTTGAAAAATAAATAAATATAATAGCCCCTTCATATTGCCTTGTCTCTCTATCCTGCATTTGCCTATTCTGTCCATCATTACCGGGTATCTCTCCATCCTGTATCTCTCTATACTGCCTACCATTACCTTGTATATTTATATCCTGTATCTCTCTATTCTGCCTGTCATTACCCTGTATCTTTCTATCCTGTATCTCTCTATCCTGTCTATCATTGCCCTGTATCTCTCTATCCTGCCTGTCATAACATTATATCTATCTATCCTGTATCTCTCTATCATTACCCTGTATCTATCTATCCTGTATCTCTCTATCCTGCCTATCATTACCCTGTATCTCTCTGTCATGTATCTATCTATCCTTCTTGGCATTACCTTGTATCTATCTATCTTGTATCTCTCTATTTTGTCTATCATTACCCTGTATCTATATATCTTTCTATCTATCCTGTATCTCTCCATCCTGCCTGTCATTACCCTGTATCTCTCTATCCTGTATCTCTCTATCCTGTCTATCATTACCCTGTACATCTCTATCCTGTATCTGTCTATCATTACCCTGTATCTCTCTATCCTGTATCTATCTATCCTGTATCTCTCTATCATGTATCTCTCTATCATGTATCTTTCTATCCTGTATCTCTTTATCCTGCCTGTCATTACCTTGTATCTCTCGATCCAGCATCTCTCTATCCCGTCAATCATTACCTCTGTATCTCTATATACCGTATATCTGTCTTGTCTCTCCACATTCTCTCTTAATCGTATATCTATCTATCTTGCGTCTCCTTTCCTGTCTCCCTCTATCCTGTAGGCCTAACTCTATGTCATATCCTACTATGGTTTATCTCTCCTCCCTACATGTCTCTGTCCTGTAAGGCCTACTCATAACTAGTGTGTGGGCTTCACAAAATCCCCTATTACTTTTAATTTGAACCCACGCTATAGGCTTAAGTGATGGATGCTGCGGCGCATGGAGATGAATGGGGCTGTGTGATATTGTGTTCACTGGCCTGATAAATAGCTCCGCTTAAATTGCCTTCAAAGGAATCTGTGTTTCAGTTATTTCCGTCGTAGCAATGTTTGTGCTGTTTTGTCTAAATATTATAGCAGCTTTGCCGCTTTGCGACGTTGTTAAGGTGTGCTATGTTTTTGATAATGCATTACTATAATGTCATGTGTTGTTTTTGTTTATTGATATTATTATTTTGGAGTCAGTGTGTTTTATATAAATGCAGTTTCTTCGCATAAGAAGCACACATGATTGTCAGCCAGGCCTTTTTTATGGATTTTTAAATGAAAAAACGTGCACTCCCTCCAAAACGACCAACAGCAGCGATGCTAAACTACCATTTGCCCGGGGGTCAGTTATGTTTTACTGGG
>CM051002.1:33655687-33658187 GCA_027704905.1 Muraenolepis orangiensis | reverse complement strand
GTGTGTGTGTGTGTGTGTGTGTGTGTGTGTGTGTGATGTATCACAAGTAACATTTACATTATATGCGTAATACTTGACGGACAATGCCTGTCCGTGTTATAAAACCCTTTAACTGTCTCTCCTGGCTTCACTTAAACATCTGTCAGCAATATAGTTAGTCAACACTGCCCATTTAGTTTTTAATACAATTCTAAACAATAGCCATATAGCACTTTGGTCTTCGTGATTAGACAGTTTATAAAGTACTGAGTATGGCAATTCACTGTTATGTTGTCCATAAACTCTGTACCGGCAGACGCACATTGACTACCAAAAGACCTACCAAAAGTGTTATATCGTTATTTTTTACATTTGTGGCAGGAATGTAGCTGGCGCTAAATGCTCTTCAGCAGAAATCGCACCAGAAAGTCATTGTGAGAAATGAAATGGGTAAGGGGTGTTTGAGTGGAGCCAGCGGAGACGGTTGCAGTGCTTTAATCACCCTCACAGTGGGACCGTCCTTTTAATAAGAGTGTCGGCTCAGGATTGGAATACAAATCAGATGCAGAATGTATCACCTCGATGTATTACCTCATCGAGGTGATGTATGCCCAGCGTGTGTAGCAGTGGCTGACATTCAGACGTACTGTACGTCTTCTGCACACACATTCCTATACAGAAATAAACAGACAGGTTTGTTATGCGGACATATTCCTTCGAGCGGTCTTGAATCTCACACGGTCGGTGGCGCTACAGTAGGACAGTAAGATGGAGGTGACGCGGCATTTTCCTCTATCTACGTGGCTCTGGGCTGACTGCCTCATACTACCAATGCAACACAAGTCAGTTTCCTCGGAGCCAGACCTATACAGCTGGCCAAAGTCTAACTGCAGTGACTACAGGTTGGGTCCAAATTGAGTCAGAACCAATACCCTATTTGATATCTGTAAAATCTTGCCTGTATAAAATATGTATAAAATTGCAGTAACTATAAAATCGGACTCAAAACCGTGACAGACCGCGGTAAGTGAAGTTCCTCCGGTGCTGACAGGCCATGGCCAGTTAGCTGGTTAGTGAGGTAACCTGCTCCCTGAAAGCTGTGCCGTTATCCTCTGCCGTAACTAGCTCAGATACCATGTTCTCTACCCATTTGTCATTCACATGACAAAGTATATCCAGCCAGCGGTGGGTGGGGTAAAACATATACAATAAGAACTGCAAAAGGTGTCATGTATCAAATGATCCCACCAGAATCAGGCAGCCGTGAGAGTGAGGCTGTTGTACATCAACAGCCTCTTCTTTCAGTATCCCAAACACGTTCGCTGACATTTAAATGCCCATAATGGAACAAACTGCCGGTTACTGCTGTAACCGAGGTTATCTGCTGGAGTCATTTGTGAAGCCTGGCTGTGTGTGTGTGTGTGTGTGTGTGTGTGTGATGTTTTCTTCATTGGGATAATGGGCATTATGAATGGGATTGTCATCAAGGCGAGTGGTGACAGTGATAACGATGATGATCATGAAGATGGTGGTGATGCAAAGTTAAATTGATAGGAAAATGACTATCGAGATGCTGAGGCGCTATTAGAACCACCAAAGCAATGCAAAGTAACGAACGCCATACTTGGGGTCAAAGGTCAAATCAGCCACCTTGGTTTTTGGGCATACAAATTGCCTCATTAATCAAAGTACTGTATGTACAATTTGTGCATAATATCACTTATATACCTATTACCATTCAGATGGCCAGTCAAAACACTCACAGTTAAAAAGGTTTTGTAGGGCGGCATAGAACAAGTCCCCATCTGGTCCTGCCTCTTCAGAGCTAAACTCCCCAGTATCAGAGTATCAGTATTATAATGTCTCCCCCCCTGGGGAATATGTCAGTGCAGTGCTGAGCAGCCTATAGGTGCACGGTGGCGTGAGACAGATACATATCAACAAAGGTCAACCAGGCATCAAATGGACATCAGATTGCTTAATGTGGTAACCGCTAATGAGCTGACCTTTGCCGGACCACGCATATCTCTCATGCCTCACGTGTGTCAAAGCCCATGCATCACAAATGAGAACATTTATCCGCCCGTGAAATTCCCTCTCAAACACCCAAGCACCCTTCCCTCCCCCCATGGGAGCGTGCCCACCTTTCTGCTTTGACCAATTTGCGAGTGTAAAATGGAGTGTGGTGGACATGGGGGGGTGAAAGGTAAGCTTTTACCACTTTGAAGGGGGGAGGGAAGGAGGGGAGGAGGAGGGAGGAGGGGAAAGAGGAGGGGGGAGGAGGGAGGAGGGGGAGGGAGGAGGGAGGAGAGGAGGGGGAGGAAGAGGGAGGAGGAGGGAGGAGGGGGAGGGAGGAGAGGAGGGGGATGAAGAGGGAGAGGGGGAAAGAGGAGGGGGATGAGGAGGGAGGAGGAGGGGGAGGAGGGAGGAGGGGGAGGGAGGAGGGGGATGAAGAGGGAGGAGGGGGAGGAGGAGGAGGGAGAGGAAGGGGGAGAAGGAGGGGGAGGAGGAGGAGGAAGGG
>CM051002.1:33638187-33650687 GCA_027704905.1 Muraenolepis orangiensis | reverse complement strand
TGCTTGCACTTGCACTGGCGCAGATTTGGCTGTTTAGAGCGGTCATGCTCAACTGCCTGCAGCACATTCTGCAGGTGCTCCTCGCTCCTGGCTGCTGCCACAAAGTCCGATGGGAGTTTAACGCCACGCTCAGCACAGTCATTCACAACATTTATGGCGCGTACATTCACCGCACCCATCTGGAATGCTTCACTGGCAGCCCAATCCTTTACATCCAGTGAGAGAAATGCTGGATCGATGTGCAGCTGTTGCATGCCGAACCAGCAGTCTGGGTTGGTGAGGTCAGCCAAGCTGCTGGTCGGTGAGAGGGTTGGAAACTTCAGCTTGCCGAAGCCAGTGCCAAAGCAGAGCTGTGGGGCTCGCATGGGGAGGTCAGCCGGCTTGTCCGTGCCAGGGGCAGCATCTCGCCTGTCAGGTACCATAGGTACCGTTCCAGTGCCTTGATTGCTGATGCTGCAATGCCCTCGTCAACATTCTTGTACGCATACAGGTGGTGGTAGAGTGTAAGGTCATTCCATGCAGCATCATCTACGGCCGCGTCGCAGGTCAGCCACCACGTTGCGTAGATGTACGTGATGAAGTTGGCAAACGCTCGAATCTTCAGCACCTGCTGCAACGTAGTGATGGTCCCCTGTGGAAGCAACGCAATGTGCTGCTCCATCAAGGCCAGCTTGAGAGTGTACAGCAGCTTGGCCACCCATCGCGCCTTGTGCAGGGCTCCCAGCTGTTGAAAGGGAACACAGAAACTCGCGGTAGTCGCCTCGCTTGTAGTCGAGCACTCCTGCAGTGTACTGCAGTGTACTCTTGCCCAGGAGCGGTGGTTCGGCCTCGTCAGGAATGTAGCGGGACAATGGGCACTGTCCTTATGTCGAACCAGGGAGAGCTGGATGGCAATGCAGGCTGCCGTGAGATGGCCAGTGTTTGACACGGTGGTGTCAAATGCCATGTTGACAAACTGATCGGTGCAGCACCACCCCTGCAACAGCTTGCATGTCAGCCGGGCGATGATCATTCCGCATGGCTCATTGCCCTTCATATAGGCTGGAACACCAAGCAGTTTGAGCCGCTCCGCATCACCGACCACCACCGTCAGACGCTCCTCCAACTGGTGCACATTAGTGAGCTTCGGCGTCAACTTGCTGTCCCAGTGCAGGGGGCACATGGAGGTGGTGTTCACTGCTGGTGCTGTTCCTCACTGATGGCCTCCAGCGTGTGGCGGCGCGCTCGGTCTGCGGTTGAATAGGATGTGAAGACCTTTTCCCATTTGCCACCTGACTCCTCGATCTGGCGGATGAAGGCAGCCTGCTGCATTGGTGTGATCTTCAACCGTGTAGCCAGTGACAAGACTCGGCCGGCTGCGGATGTCAGATGGAATGAAGGCTGTGGTGCCTGTCTTCTTACGCTTGCGGGTGGACGTGTTCTCCACCGGTGGAGCAGCTGTTTCATCGGCGTTGCAATCCTCTTCACTATTGCTTTCCAACCCCACCATGCTGGATGTCGCTGTCATCTCCTGCTGCTCTTTGGTCAGGTGTGCCTGCTGGCTGCTTCGCGCTCCTGTCGCCGCTTCACCTTGGATTTCAGCTTGGTATCGAGCGCTCCAAATGTGGCCACACTGTCGCCCTTCATGCTGGCCAGGAAAGCAGTGTCCTCCGGATTGCTGATCAACTGCTCGGCATTTGGAGACCACAGCGGGAATGTGGAGTCCAGCCTGTGCTCCATAGCATCCACTAGTCCAGCTGTAGCCTCACTGGAGTGCATGGCCTGGGAAACTTGTTTTTAGCATCGAAGGGCCACCATCTTGTCGCATGCTCGACGATAGCTCACCATTGAGATATTGGCCTTCCCATAAAATGGCCTCACCTGCTCCAAAACGACCTTGGTTGCCTGAAACCGAGACAATGCTCCGTTCAAACCTGGTCGCTTGGCATGCAGTTCTGCATCACAGTTGTGCATCACAGTACATTATGCATCGCAAAATCTGGCGAGCACTTCAGCTTGGCGCCAGTGATGATGGCATCTGCATTGGTGATGCTGACACCCAGACCAAAGACCAGGCTGCGGGTGCTCGGGAGCCTAAGAGTGGTGGCGACGTCTTGTGAGAGCTGGATCCTTTGGCATTCACTGACCCTGACATGCTGCTACATGGGTTTCGTCTTCTTTGTCACATGGCTTGTTTCTTCTTCTTGAAACCAAGCATTGAAACCAAAGCCCAAAGTGATGGCACCAGAGAAGGACATCAAAAATGAACCGCTTTATCATGGCTCTCCAATGGGTGCCGGTTACCCCCTTTTGCCATAAAAGCTGATGTGCCGTTCCACCTCTAGATCACCACGTATCACCTCTAGATCACCACGTATCACCTCTAGATCACCACGTATCACCTCTAGATCACCACGTATCACCTCTAGATCACCACGTATCACCTCTAGATCACCACGTATCGCAAAAATATTTAGCATTTATTGTTTTTGCATGGATGGTAACAATTTGAGCACCCAGACAGATCAATTTTCTGAAATTGTGTATTTTGATGCACCCTAATATATATATATATATATATATATATATATATATATATATACATATATATATATGGGGTGAGACAACTACATAATTATGCATTTTGAGTGAACTTTTTCTTATTCCTTTGTCCATCCCCACATGAAAATTGGACAATTGTGCCTGTGTTTACCCTGCACTGCACCGCTGTGTAGTCAGTCAACAACTATCTCAACTGTCATCATTGAGAAGGTCCACTAGTTTAAATGTAAACTAAACTAAATCTTAATCTGGAGGATGGAATCCACTTTATTGGTCACATACATGTACACACACACACACACACACACAGTGGAATGTGTTTCTCTGCATTTAACCCATCCTAGGAGCAGTGAGCAGCTACTGTATATACAGTGTAGGGGTCTGGTGCCTTTCCCTGCTTAAGGGCACCTCAGCAGTGCCCAGGAGGCGAACTGGCACTTTTTTCAAAGTACCAGTTCTCACTCTGTACTAACTCCATTTCTAGGACTTGAACCAGCGACACTCAGGTTTCCCAAGCCAAGCTCCAAACAGACTGAGCTACAGCCACCCTTTTAACACTATTAATAGCATATTTTCATGACTGGAAATAAACGAGTTCATGGAATAGTCTGGTCATTCATATATACACGACCAAACAATAATCCAAAGGAAATGTGTATCACACATGCAAAGCCTTACCATTTCCTCCATAATTGGCACTTCTTTCCAGCTCCTCGTCAGCTTGTCCTAACTGACATTGTAACTCAAGTCAAGTCAAGCATTAATAACCTATAACCTATAATCCTATAACCGCTTATAGGCTCGATGAGCACTTTGTGGCAACTGTTCTGACTGACCAGGTGTTGTGCTATCTATCTTTTCTCATCACGGTTCCTCTCCTCACGTCCAGTGATGATGACAGGCCGCCCAGACACACTCGTCCACTGGGTGACACGGTGGTGGTTTGGGTTATTTTTCAAGGAGAGCGTGAAGATATCCGGTGTGTTTCTGATGGTCAAATTTGATAAAAAACATTGACAACAGACAGTAGGTAGGTAGGTAGGCCCAGACTGAACAAACAACAACAACATGTATTATCCGTGGCTCCACCCTCTCGGAGTAGGAGAGGGAGGGGGCAACGTTAAAAATGACGTTAGCATGTGTAATTTATCCAGGGATTGCATACAAATCCAGCCTGTATCTAACGGTCGTTGCTAACCCATTTTTAGTGGCAGGCAGGCGGGGGGAAGGTTGTAAATGTAAATATATTATTTCAGTGTTTGTTTGGTGTGTGTGTGTGTGTGTGTGTGTGTGTGTGTGTGTGTGTGTGTGTGTGTGTGTGTGTGTGTGTGTGTGTGTGTGTGTTTGCGAGTCTTTGCCAGTGCCGAGATATTAGCCCATTGCTAGCCCATAGCGGAGTGCGGTCAGATTTACAGCGAGGAGGAGACTGAATCAGACACTGGGGAAATCTGGTGGAGCTCCACTCATCAAGAGAAGTAGTTCAGTGTTGCACATAATGCAGACCACACTAATTGTTTTTGTTGTAGCAGTAACAGTAGCAGTAGTAGCAATAGCAGTAGTAGCAGTAGTAGCAATAGCAGTAGTAGCAATAGCAGTAGTAGCGGTAGCAGTAGTAGCGGTAGCACTAGCAGTAGTAGTAGATACAAGATACAAGATTTGTATTTGCCGTTTGCAACAAGTACAATGGAATCCTTACTCCCTCAGTACGCCTCCCGCAGCATGAATTTCTAAAACAAAACTATAAAAATACTTTACACAATACAAATGAACATAAAAAGAACAATAAAGTGACTGATGAATGATATTTACATGTGTTGAATTGTGCAAAAAGATTTAAAAGCATTTAAAGTGCCAGTAGTGAACCCTCTGGATGAACCTTTCTTGTCCTGGTCAGTGGTGTCTCCGTACCACACAGTGACGCCACCCGTCAGGACGCTCTCTACGGTGCGGTGCTAAAAGTTCACTAGCCACAGTTTGCCTATTCCGCTTTTCCTGAGGCACCGCAGGGCAAAGAGGCGCTGGTGTGCCTTCTTCAGCATGACCTCCGTGTTGCGGGTCCACGCCAGATCGTCGGAAATCTGAAGCCCTAGGAAACCCTAGTAACCCATAGTAGCAGTAGAAGTGGCGATAGCAGTAGTAGCGGTAACAGAAGTGGCAGTAATAGCAGTAGTAGTAGCATTGGTACTAGTAGTAGTAGTAGTCATCATATTAACAGTAGTAGTGGTAGTAGTAGTAGCGGTAGCAGTAGTAGCAGGAATAGCAGTAGTAGTAGCAGTATTAGCAGTAGCAGTAGTAACAGGAATAGCGGTAGCAGTAGACGCGGTAGCAGTAGTAGCCGTAGCAGTAGTAGCAGTAGCGGTAAAAGCAGAAGTAGCAGTAGCAGCGGTAGCAGTAGTATCATGACTAGGGGTAGCAGTAGTAGCATTACTAGAGGTAGCAGAAGTAGCAGTTATTGCGGTCGAAGTAGCAGTGGTAGAAGCAGTAGTAGTAGTGGTAGTAGTAGTAGCAGTAGCAGTAGTAGCAGTAGCAGTAGCAGTAGTAGTAGTAGCAGCAGTAGTAGTAGTAGTAGTAGTAGTAGTAGCAGTAGTAGTAGTAGTAGTAGTAGTAGTAGTAGTAGTAGTAGTAGCAGTAGCAGCAGTAGTAGTTGTAGTAGCAGTAGCAGTAGTAGCAGTAGTAGTAGTAGTAGCAGCAACAGTAGTAGCAGCAGTAGTAGTAGTAGCAGTAGTAGTAGCAGTGATAGCAATAGTAGTATTAGTAGTAGTAGCAGTAGCACTAGTAGTAGTAGTTGTAGCAGTAGCACTAGCAGCAGTAGTATCAGTAATAGCGGTAGTAGAAGCAGTGGTTCCAATAGTAGTGGTAGTAGAAGTAGTAGTAGCACTAGCGCTAGCAGCTGTAGTAGCGGTAGCAGTAGTAGCGGTAGCAATAGTAGCGATAGCAGTAATAGCGGTAGTAGTAGTAGCAGTGGTACCAATAGTAGCACTAGTAGTAGTAGTAGTAGCGATAGCTCCATGTCCAGCCGATGTTTACGCAGGCCAATGTTTGCATATTTCATCTGCAACAAATTGCTCAGACGCTGAATTGAAATGCATTATTTATAACACTCACACACACACACACACACACTGGTTCAATCACCTCCATCGCTGTCCGATAGGGTTGTATTATCATCATCTGACCATTTGTAAACCTGCCAACAGATGTTTCTGTACAGCAAACATTAACCTATTGTGTAGGCTTTATAAGAATCTCCATGGTACATTCTGTCTGACTTTTTTCATACAAAACAGCCTTTGTTTTGAATTATAGTCATTTATGTCAGAAGTGTTATTTGGAGAATTAAGGCGTTATGCCCCAACAGATCCATTATGTTTTGTCCTTTTTCTGAAACTAGTTTTAAATCAAAATATCTGCGTATGAATTATGTACTTATTACCCAGCCCTTACTAAAATTAAATCCAAATCTTTATCTGGAGGATTGAATCCCCTTTATTAGTCACATGTACAGTATGTACACACACACAGTGAAATGTGTTCCTCTGCATTTAACCCATCCTAGTATTAGAAGTAGTGGGCAGCTATTGTATATACAGCTGCCCGGGGAGCAGTGAAAGGGGTCTGGTGCCTTGCTCATGGGCACTGCCTCGTCAACTCCTTGAGCTTTTAAATGCAAATGTCAGTCGGCAGCAGACAGACACGTTTATCCAAAGCAACATACAGAGTGAAGCGGAGCATCTATCAAAAGCATCATCCAATCACCATCAGAGCAACTACAAACATGTACTGTATGTGCTTAACAAACTACCTTGCACTATGGTTCGTGTGCCAGGTAGTCTCTGAGAAACAAAGTGTGTGTTTGTTTAGTTGTTGTTATTTTTTGCCATCACACATAGTGTGTGGCGCACCGTAGGAGTACACAAATGAAGAGTGTGTTCTAAATACAACACGTGAGTGTGATGTTCCCAGAAGGAGAGCACCGTGCATGCCTTCATCATGAAGGGGAGGAAGTGAAGCGCACCACAGAACAGACTGGAAAAGACGAAGAGGGCTCTCTATTTATACTATCGTATTGTGTACAGTATATATATATATATATATATATATATATATATATATGACACTGCTTGCCCTCTAGCCTTCACGCTCACTTTATCAAGGCGGGCCATCTGCCGCTCCTCTCCTCTCCAGTGTGTGTGGACCTTTTTCAGGATGGATGGAAGTCCTCTGATCTGCTACCTGCGCAGCTAGCTGAGGATTAGCTCCGGTGTTCTCCTCTGTAGTCGTGTGTGGGATTCTTTGTTCTTCTACTACTATTGTATTGCATAATAAAACATTCATTTCATAAGGAACACGCTTACTGGCGACGATATTCTTCTTTTAGTTTAATTAAATGAATTAAATTTGGGTTATACTGTACATTTCTTGTATTTTTTGAAATATTAGCACATGTGCCATACTATGGTATTATGCATTTTCTCTAGTAACCATAGCATACAACATATCGCACTTAGCGGCCAAACGGGCCGGTAATGAGAAGGAATTTCAGATTCTTACTTATTCGTAGTACCTTTTTAAAGTGTACTACGATAAACCGTGTACACAGCTTACTTATAACTAAAGTAAAGACACAGGCTGTTTCCAAAAGGATTTCCTACTCCCTACATGGGGAGTTAAATGAACAGAGAGTTTCCCACACTGGGTTTGAACCCACAACCTAGGCATGAGAGGCAGACGCTCTAACAAGGGAAGCTCAAACCCACAGGCTCTAGAGCTTCATCTCTAGAACGTCCTTTAAGGTGTCAGGGAGTGAGGTTTACTCCACTGCACAGCACTACAGCCTGGCTTCCGCTACATAGGGCACCTATATAGCACCTAATATAGCACCTAATATAGTGAGCTCATCGGCTAAATAAAAAAACTTTTTTTATTTTCGGACACTGTTGACTATTGCTGTCGCATAATTAAACGTGCCAGATCTACGTCGGTTTGACATTTTTCTTTCAGCGCAATGCATGATGGGACATATATATATATATATATATATATATATTTATATATATATATATCCTCTTTATATGTGCGTCCACAGGGCGTTTCTCTCCACGCTGACACATGACGTCTCAGCAGGTCAGAAGGCCATCCTCAGGGCTGTAATTGAGTTTCACCGCATCTTCATAATCATCCAAAGTATTTGCAGTGTGTGCGTCTGCTACAAGTGTGTGTGTGTGTGTGTGTGTGTGTGTGTGTGTGCGGCAGTCGCTTCGTTCATTAGCTGGGGTCTCGAGCAGGTTAGCCCGGGTCAATATGACCTCTTAAGTAAAAACATTACTTTAACAAAGAGCTGCTTCTGTCGCTCTCAGTTTTTGAAGTCCAAATTGGTGCCTGAGTCTCACACACACGGCAGTGGCAGTGTAGTCTTTATTAAAAAAAACTCTTTATATTTTTAGTCCTCTCCTAATAAAACGAAAGCAGGGGGGGGAGGGGGGGGGGGGGGGGGGGGGGGCTGTTGCCGATGAGATAAACAAACACATCCCAAACACACCCCACAAGCGTCACCAAAAACACACGCACATCGTAGGGGTGAAACGGTACGTGGCTTCATATATTTACCAAAATGTACTGCGATCCGAACAATACATGATTATTATTACATGTAATTGTAGCTAGCAAAAAACATTTTAAATATATACATAGAGAGAGATTCAAGATTCGAGATTCAAGATAACTTTATTTATCCCGAGGGATAGATGGACGGATGGATGGAAATAGAGAGAGCTTCCTTAGTGTAACTCAGATTACATGTTGATCATCTTTAAAAACAGTGGTCTTGTTTTGTTTAAGGCACTGCTGTGTGTCTGCTGAGCTATGCTATATTCCTTTGGGGAAGTTGTGTTGATTTGATTTCATATTTTATGTTGTGAAGCAGGCACTTGTTTGGCTTATGTTTCCATGGAATGCTGGGAGCAAAGCTACTCATGTGGTCTACTGTTCTAATGAAACAATTGAAAATCGAATAAAAATGTTCAGGCATTCCTTTTTTTTGATCGTTTGACGAGTATCAAAATCGGACCGAACCGGACTGTACCATTACACCACCATACTGTAAGGTGCTGATCCATTACACCCCCATACCGTATCTCTCTCCCTCTGTAAGAAAAACCCTGTTCCCCCCCGATGCCACTCCATCTTGCAACAGTGGGTTTCCAACAAGTCCTTCTATCGACTGGAGCCGTGGCCCAAAGGTCTGCTGCCCTGCCCTGCCCTGCCCTGCCCACCTGCCCTGCCCACCTGCCCTGCCCTACCCTACCCTACCCTACCCTACCCTGCCCTGCCCTGCCCTGCCCTGCCCTGCCCTGCCCTGCCCTGCCCTGCCCTGCCCTGCCTGCCCGCCCACCTGCCCTGCCACTGCCCTGCCCCTGCCCACCTGCCCTGCCCTGCCCACTGCCCTGCCCCCTGCCCACCTGCCCTGCCCTGCCCTGCCCTGCCTGCCCTGCCCTGCCCTGCCCTGCCCGTCTTCGTGGCAGCGGTTCACAAAATAAACATAAACACACTATTGATACAAACAACCAGGGACATTCATTTTGAAGCTCTCATGTCAATGTGGAACAGTTACTCAAGATTCAAGATGTTTTAATTGCCAGTTTAATTACGTACAATGGAATGCTTACTCCCCATTCCCTCTCCCCGCAGAATACATACTATATATATAGTTTAGTATAGTATGAATACTATACTAAACTATATACAGTATATAGTTTAGTATAGTATGAATACTACACTAAACTATACCACAACACTATACCATACTTTTGCCTATTGCTCCTTCTAAACGACAAAGTGTGGCCAAAAGTGTGGTTTGTCAGTGGCTGATGGTTGTAAGGCTTTGGCCAAATAACAGAGTCCAGGACTGCAGATCAGAGCCTGGCCACCTGAGACTAGAACAGCAGTAAGACTTAGGATGGATCAGTCAGCACCAGGCTGACTTACTAAGGGGCCATTTGGCAGACCCATTTAAAGTAAGAGAATCGTGGGTTTGATGAAATAGTGGTTAGGTTTGATAATACATTACATAACATTACAGTCATTTAGCAGACGCTTTTATCCAAAGCGACTTACTATAATGTGTTTCAACAAAGGTTTAAAGGTTATAGAACAACTCGTCACCAGAAGTCAAAAGTGCATTTCATTCCTAACAAGTCTCCAAGAACTTAGCCAGTGCTCAGGTAAAAGCACAATAAGTTCAGGTAAAAGTACAATAAGGTAAAAATACAATGAGTTGGCAAACAATATAGAACAATATATATATATATATATATATATATATATATATATATATATATATATATATAACTACCTAACAATCTACCATACTGTCGGGCACGTCAACCTCATCATGCACAACGTCAAATATCATGGTGGTCGAATGATGAAAGTGCTTCCCGTTTGGAGCATGTTGACTTGGGACCAACCCCCATGGAGGCTGCTTCATTCAAGGGGACCTTGAGCAATACATGACAGCTCATGGACACACAGGGTGTAACCAGGATCGAACATGCAACCTCCGGGTTAATGAGGTTGGGTTCTTGAAGCCTGTATAAGGCTGCGACTGTGTCCAGTGTTACCACGTACCCTTTAAAACAACCCTGCCCTGGGATTTGCCCTCAGACGTAAACAGAGTCATATTTGTGCTGTGGTGGTTATAGCCTGGTGTTCAGATAATTTACGATCGTTTCCTATGGAGTAGGGATGCCTTTTCCTGTTGAGTGTGTCCCCAAACCCCGCTAGCGTGACTCGGGCCGCCATGAAAAGAAAGGGACTGGAAGATGTTTTTGTTTGTTGAGCTTTGTAGAGCAGCCAGCGTTGCTAAAGTGTGAAATTAATCTAGAATTACTAAGGAGCCTAAAGTAATTACATACATAGTGGCCTTAATTATTCATACACTATTATGAAACAGAAGGCAAATCTAGCCCTGCCAATAGTTATAAAAAAATAATAAATTAAACATGGTCTAATGAAGCAAAGTATTAGTTAGCTTTTTGTGTTTGATTATATTTTAATTACAACTCATTTAAATTACCATGATGCAACATCAGTTATGAGATTAGTATGTCATTTTGGAATATGACACCAATGATCAAATATAACTCTCTGGATCATCAATTAATTTATTTTTAAGTAATTAAGTAAAAACCTGCTGCTTATACGTTCAGATCACAATATTTGGCCACGATATCCATCCTAAAGACCAAAGGATGAATCAGTGATTACGTGACTCCAGAATACATCTGGTGTTAAAACAGAGCGATGAATCAGCAGAGCCCGAGGAGCTCCATGCCACTACATATCTCTCACCGTGAATCATTTACCTCGCTCGCCAGCTGTCCAGCCGGCGGCGGTGGAAACGGCCAATCCCCGAGGACCACGGATGTCTTACTAACTGGGATTGGCCGAGGACCATCATTTGGATGAATAGTTCTTTCTCACGTTGGATCAATATCACATCCACACGCAGCAGCAGCTGACGTTACTATGGCAATAAACCACGAGTGATCTCCACTGTGGTTAGGTGTTGTTATGAAGGTGGTGGGATGGAGAAAACATAATTTTAACGAAGGTGTAAAACACGTATTGCATGGTATAGCATGGATAGCATTAGTAAACAAGGACGCCAGCTAATTGGCTCTTAAGCCAGAGAGGTGTGGCTCGGGTGTGTGTGTGTGTGTGTGTGTGTGTGTGTGTGTGTGTGTGTGTGTGTGTGTGTGCAACATGGCTGGCCTCAGGGTTGAACTGTGGAAGAACTGGTAAGATGAAGGGATGGGCAGACGCACGCTGGTTCTTTCTCATCTGCGCATCATCACCTTGAGGACGGATCAGATCCCAGCTGCACTGTGTGATGATGGTTTGGCAAAGAGGGGAAGCCCCTAAAAAGATCCCTGAGATGTCTTCCTCCAGCCCTGGATGGCAGGGTTGGACTGGAATGGGAATTGTTCATCACTCATGCCTGTGTGTGTGTGTGTGTGTGTGTGTGTACTGAATTTATTACAAATAATTGCTTTAGAATCCCAGGCTCACGCATACACACACACACACACATACACACACACATCCCCACGCAGACAATATTCAGTTTCATTAGGTATCTTTTGCACACATATCCGCACACGGTACACCGTGTACCGGGGGAGGAAAATGGAGCAGGGTCGTTATGGACGAGGGGGGCCTTGGACGCTGAGCAGCCAGCGCACGTTCCATCAGCGCCTCGCGCTCGGGAAGTAAACAAATGCCTGTGCTATGAAGTGTGGATGGGAAGGGGAGGAGAAGGGAAACACTTATCTGCGTCCCTGTGGTTGTGTGGCGGTGGTTACGTTCATGCATGAGCGGAGGTGGTTGTCAATGTGTGTGTTTGAGCATGCTATTGTGTGTTTGAGCATACGGCGTGTGTGTGTGTGTGTGGAATCCCGTGTGCATATGCACACGTATGTGGCTGCGTGTGCCCACCGATGTGTCACATGTGTTTGCCCTGAACTGTACAACATATGTTTATCGACTGTTTAAGGAACCCTGCCTAGAAACAGAAACACAAATGTTTTGCTTTGCATCCGACGGTTAGGGACGGGGGGACGGGGACGGGGGGTGGGGGGACGGGGGATGGGTACGGGGGACAGGGACGGGGGTGGGGGGACGGGGGGATGGGTACGGGGGACAGGGACGGGGGTGGGTGGACGGGGACGGTGGACGGGGGGACGGGGGGACGGGGGGAAGGGGACGGGGGGACGGGGACATCAAAACGACTGGCTGTTCATCCAACAGCACCTCGTCCGTACCTGCCTGCCCAAGAGAGATTGGGAGGGAGAGAGAGAGAGAGAGAGGGGGGGGGGTGGGTCTGGGAGGGGGTCTGGGAGGTTGTACACAGAGAGGGACGTACCGAGCAGTAATAATACGTTTTGGATACACAATCAATT
>CM051002.1:33623187-33630687 GCA_027704905.1 Muraenolepis orangiensis | reverse complement strand
CTTACCGCAAGGTCAAACGCCCTCCATAGAACCGAGGCCAGGGCCCCCTGTTCTCATTTAGAAAAGAGGCTCTTTCGCCCCATATCTAAATGAACCTTGCGTTTCCAGTCCACGACGCGCCATCAGATCTCCCCACAGGGCCTCACATATCCATCCAGTTGGCACGCATTATCATCATCATCATCTCCATCCTCCCTTACATCCCTCAGCCTACTCTCCGTCCCTTCACCCATCATTCCATCCATCCACTCATCCATACATCCACCCTTACATCCCCCCTCCCTCCCTCCGTCCCTTCACCCATCATTCCATCCATCCACTCATCCATACATCCACCCTTACATCCCCCCTCCCTCCCTCCGTCCCTTCTTCCATCATTCCATCCTTGCATCCCTCCACCCGTTCCTCCATCCCGCCCGTCCTTCCGGTCTTTATCCGTCCACGCGCTGCTCGTTCTGGGGTCTCCGGCGCTCAGCTGGTGGGCTGCTGGTCAGGGGGGAGAGAGCGGCGGCCGGTAATGGTGTTTTAGTTATGGCCCAGTGCGTAGCGCTGTGAAACGCTCCCGGGGGCCCTCTTCTCCAGGGGCGGCGGTCGTGCACACCCTAACCAACGACATTATGGCTCTGGCGTCCGCCCCGGAACCGGCAACTGAGCCACCTCAACCCGGTGAGGGGGAAGAAAGGGGGGGGGGGGGGGGGTGAAAGAGAGAGAGAGAGAGAGAGAGAGAGAGAGTCTAACTGTAAATGAGAGACGATTCCACACGCTAATGCGGAGGCCGCGACACTCGTTACTGGGCGGTTAAGGCGGTTCTTAAGACTCGTAAATAATTGTGCTTTCAGTCACTCGGCTCAAAGTGCACGGTTTCAGCGCAGGGAGGGCGGACAGGGAGACCTGCTCTAGCTGTTCCTGCTGCGTTCCATCCTTACATAACGCGTCCCATTGCATTGGACATATGTACACTTGCATCCATATTGTATGTGTGTGTGTGTGTGTGTCTTTTACAGCTTGTCAACACATGCGATGCCCCTTAAAAGTCAGCCGTCGCGAGAGAAAATTACCAGTGTGTGAGTCATTGCTGATCTACATCTATGTCCACATCTCCACCATAAAAATGGCCTCGAGGTCCCAGGATAATTACATATTGCATAATTGAATTTAATAAAGGTATGTATTAATGAAACAGCGCTCCGACGACTGGGGTAACAATGGGGTAGATGAATGGAAATCTTTGCTAATTAGAGCGTAGTAACCATCGGTGCTGCGTGTCCACATAGAAATGGATAGCTATTCATAGATAGGCCTCCCAATTAAAGGCAGGAGTCTATAATTAGTGGTGCCAGGCTCTCTCTCTCTCTCTCTCTCTCTCTCTCTCTCTCTCTCTCTCTCTCTCTCTCTCTCTCTCTCTCTCTCTCTCTCTCTCTCTCTCTCTCTCTCTCTGCAAGCCTGTTGACTCACGTTGTACAAACGAGAAGCTGACAAAAGCACATGCCTATACTACTACTACTACTACTACTACTACTACTACTACTACTACTACTACTACTACTACATACACGGTGGCCGTCGCTCAGTCTGTTGGGGCTTGGGAACCGGAGGGTGCCGGTTCAAGTCCCCAAAACGGACCACTTGCCGGGTGCCAGTTCACCTCCTGGGGCACTGCCGAGGTTCCCTTGAGCAAGGCACCGGACCCCCTACGCTGCCCCCACTTCTCCTAATACTAGGATGGGTTAAAGGCAGAGAAAACAGGGAACACACAGCGGAAGGTGGGTCTGAGAAGTGGACGGATGGAGAGAGTCACGGATGCCTGGGCTTATGGAGGTCAGTGACGGAGTTACTTAGGAGGAGGAGTTTGGCCACGGGCTCAAAGAGACCAACTTTCATCCAACTGAGATCACAAGCCAGGCCACAAAAGGCATAAGAAACCAGTCTGGTCTGGCGTGAGGAGGTGGACACGCAGTGGTCATCCCGAGACGTGACGGTAGGATGGTAACACAATGCATTGTAGCACAGTTAAGATCCTTTCTTTTTTTTTTTAATGATGAAGGTATTTTGAAGGCAAGAGACCATCGCAAAGGAGCCATATGCTAATTTATTTAAAAGTACACACTGTTCTTACCCCCCTTCACACACACACACACACACACACACACACACACACACACACACTCTAAATTCAAAGCACAAACTGTGACAATGTCTGCCACATCAAGATCCTTCTCTCCCTCTCATGGAGGAAAGCAAGCCTCTAAAGTGCTTTAATGATGTTTGCCTCGTGTACGGACTGGTCTTAAGTCTTTGAGGAGCAGGGAGATATGTCTTCCTAAAAACGCAAATGACAAATCTTAGAAACAGATGCAATTATGGAGTTGCTAGTCTCACAAATCAGACTTTAGATTGACATCTAAAGTCTTGATGGCAGACAAGCTCAAATCTGTGTGAATGGGGCATGTTGTTTTCTTTCACTTCTTGTTTCGACCAATCATGTTCCTGGGAGGGCAGGGACTCAACCTGACAGGCCAAACACAAGTGTTATGGCTGAACATTGATTAGAAGGGACTTAAAAAAAGTCTGTTATGATGTCAAGGCTTCGATCTTTCACAAGAGAAAAACAAATGACTACTTGGCTAAACCTCAGATGTGAAACCAGACTACATGACACCATGCCAAGTGTGCAGCGATTGCAAGACTCAGCGTTACAGCGACTACAGCGCTATATAGCTGGGCAGCAGTTCTATATATATATATATATATATAATATATATATATATATATATATAGAACTGCTGCCCAGCTGATCATATGGGAGGTCGATTCAGAAATACGGCGCACACTGAGGATCCAGACACAACCGCTATGTCCCCATTAGTGAGCTCATGGTAATTTCTCCGTCATGTCCCACTTACGCAGCTCGAATGTAGTTGTTCTTCCGTAATTGCTAACAAGGGACCGATAACCAAAATGATAGCATCGTCTTTCAATTGTCGGAAACCTAGGGAAACAACTTAGTAAACTAAACACACTTTTCCCGTAGCCGAGCTCAAACGTCCTGGCCGGACACCCACGTCTTTAGACAAAAGAAAACCATAACAAAGTGTCTGTACAGGTTTATTATTAAACCTGTGTAGTAGACTGGCCACTGTATAAATACATATTCTGAAACCTCCATCTAGCACTCTCGAAAAGGTTTCCGTCATAATTCTGTCCGGATTAATATCTCCGTTACAAAAGGGGAACCTCTGCCTAACTCAACGCCTCGCGCTTGCTGGTTTCCGGTGCAGGAGATGTGTAGTTTCCCCCCCAAGAAGTTTGGCTCAAGCGTTGTCCAACTTCTGGATCCGTGATTATGCAATTGCAAAAAGCAAAGTGACTTGCTTTATTTTATATTGCAAGTGATCACAATGAACCAATACTGGTTTTGTAATGGTTTGTAACTTTTAGATGGAGTTAGCTGCCAGGGTCTCTGCCCTTTTAGCTGTCTTTATGGTTTCTTTTGTCAAAGGTATACGTTGTAGAGTCCTTTTTATAAACTGCTCTCCACTGATCTCCTCTGAGAACGATTGAGGGACATTCTAAACCTTTCAGCCGTTCTTTGCGGTTTCCTGCCTGGCGACAGGGATCCATTTCATTCAGCTGCTTTGCCAGAACAGAATCGGTTGTAATGGAACGCGATTTGACGACGCAAGCGGGGAGAGTGCGCCCACAGCAACAGTTGGACATCTGGCAGATTCCCCACCTCTCCAACGGTCAGTTATCGAAGGGGAAAAACAGACTAATTTCCTGATGAGTCTCAATTGTCCTCCGTGTCTGTGGCGGCGGCGAGGGAAGGCGCCGTGGCAGGAGCCAGCGTAATGAAAAGCTCCGTATTGATTTGTTATCACTGGTCCACCAATTTGAGGCCATTGAGTGGCGTGTGGCCGAGGCAGACCTCTGTAATACCTGGTGATGTCCAGGCTGGCCTGTCCATGACTTGTCCTGGTTTCGACGATTTTGTGCGTAATCAAAGATCTATCTCCTAAGAACTATCATATGTGTGTGTGTGTGTATATATGTGTGTGTGTGTGTGTGTGTGTGTGTGTGTGGTGTGTGTGCGTGCGTGTGTATGCGCGTTTGAGAGAGAGAGAGAGAGCGAGAGAGAGTGGCTCAGAAGCTTGGCAATCGGCCCTCTTATCAAGCTGTTGTTCTTTGGCTTCGGAAAGAGAAAAAATAACCAAGCAGGTAATGTGTATCACCATGGTAACAGCCCGGCCTGTTGGAAGCTGTCCATCTACGTAGTTTCAAAAATAACCCAGGCTTCTGTGTTTTACTGGTTATTTCTGTTGTGTGCCCTTCTTTGAGCTTACACCCTTACATTATTTCACTGAGACACAGCAGCTATACATGTATTTCCCTAGTGGTCATTGTTATATTTTTATGTACTGTATTTCATATATTTCTTGCTCTATTCATCTATTTTCATCTCTCTTTCTTTCCAGCTTTCAAAATACTCATCGACATGATAGATTCTGGAAATGTGTATGTGTGTGTGTGTGTTTGTGTGTGTGTATATATGTGGTACTGTTCAGCATTTTAGGTGGTGCATGTGTAGTACTATTGTGTATTGTGTGTGTGTGTGTGTGGTACGTGTGTGTGGGTGGTTCTGTTGAGAATTTAGTGTGGTGCATGTGTAGTACTATTGTGTACTGTGTGTGTGTGTGTGTGTGTGTGTGTGTGTGTGTGTGTGTGTGTGTGTGTGTGTGTGTGTGTGTGTGTGTGTGTGTGTGCGCGCACGTGTGTCTATACGCCCATGAGAGTTTTCAAAATATTAATGTGCGAGTATCAGTGAAACGAATGTGAGTCATTAAGATTAGATCATGTCACTGTAGGGATCGCTTATTTAATCCAGTCATCACCAGCCATTAGCCTGAGAGGACACTGGAATGGAGGGACAGTGTGTGTGTGTGTGTGTGTGTGTGGTGTGTGTGTGTGTGTGTGTGTGTGTGTGTGTGTGTGTGTGGTCTGTGTCTGTGTCTGTGTCTTGTGTGTGTATGTATGTATGTGTGTGTGTGTGTGTGTGTGTGTGTGTGTGTGTGTGTGTGTGTGTGTGTGTGTGTGTGTGTGTGTGTGCGTGCACGCTAGTCTGTGTGGGGGCCGCCATTTGAGCACCCGGGAACCCCGGGTGTGTGGGAGGCATCGCTGTGTGGTGCAGCGCAGCGTTTTGGAAAAGGTTCATCTTTTTAAGGGAAGCACATTTTGTGTCACTTTGCGATGGAGGAGGAGGGATGAGGGGGGGGGGGGGGGGGGGTGGAGGACCAGCAATAGCGAGAGTAGCGGCAACACTTGGAAAGGCAACACCAAGCCCAGCCCAGTCGCTTTAATTGGTTGCGGGTAAAAGTGGTGCAGGGTTTAATACGTGTGTGTGTGTGTGTGTGTGTGTGTGTGTGTGTGTGCCTCTGGACCAAGCCTCCTCGCTCAGTACACGTATACGCAGGCGGACGAGAGATAACACTGGTTAGATAACACATTCACTGAGGGGTAACCGACAGGTCGCCATGGACTGGTCGATCTTCAAAGCTGTCGATCCCTAGCATTTTCACATTTTCTAAATATATATATTTTTTTTAAACAATAATATATATATATATATATATATATATATATTTTTTTTTATGTTCATGCTCTGGTTGTTTTAACAAGCTTTTAGACCTAGCTCTGGCTTGTTGATTTGAATCACGCATAGGTCATTTTACAAACTCCAATTGGTTAGTAGATGTGCTGAGGTCTATGAATGGCTGCATGCAATTGTGGGTGGGATTAAAAAAAATCATATCTTAACGGTCATCTTGATAAAGTAGTAACTTTAAACTGTGCCAAGTTCGGCCAACCTTAACTAACATCGATATGGCTGAGGGTCCGGCGAATCAAAAACGTATTATTTACAAAAAATAAAAAATAAAAAAATAAATATGACGATGAACAGTCTAAGTGTTTTTTGGAAGATATCGGATTGGTAAATCTTGGCTTACATTTTTGAATGAAAAGTGTTCGAGATGGAAACTGGAAGGTCTGCACAAGCATGGCCAATGAGAGCAGGTGGGTATATAATCCTACTTGGAATGACTTGGATGATTTAAAGATAGGACTATGCTAATTAAATAGTACAGGTTAGATGCTGGTATTGATTTAGATGATATTGCCATACAGGCCTACTTTTCTGAAGCTAGTAAATCTGGACGGATTTAACAATTATGCTCACAACTTCAACTTTTCCTCACATACGTCCGCTTTTTTGCACAATGTTGCACAGATACATAATTTGAAATTTGTAGACTTAAATATAATACGAGTGGTCAGCTGTGTCCAGCAGGTATTTCTCTTTTCTGTCCAAGCACATACAGTATGTCAAGGAATGAATTAAATAAAGGTTTCCCAGTTGCCCCTGTGCCAAAGTAATCCTACAGAGAACGGATGTTTCTGCTGATGAACTCAGAGCTTGTGGACAGGCGGCTCAGCATTATGAGAGAGAGAGAGAGAGAGAGAGAGAGAGAGAGAGAGAGAGAGAGAGAGAGAGAGAGAGAGAGAGAGAGAGAGAGAGAGAGAGAGAGAGAGAGAGAGAGAGAGAGGAGGGAGGGTGAGAGAGAGAGAGAGAGAGAGAGAGAGAGAGAGAGAGAGAGAGGGGTGGAGGGTGAGAGAGAGAGAGAGAGAGAGAGAGGTGAGAGAGAGAGAGAGAGAGAGGGAGAGGGGAGAGAGGAGGGAGAGGAGAGAGAGAGAGAGAGAGAGAGAGAGAGAGAGAGACACACACACACACACACACACGAGACTCATTCTCTCCCCATTCGTGGGACTGACCACATTAAGGCCCAACCGATCCGTCCGTGTGTGATTTGGACTTTAATGACCTTGATGGACCAGATTTGCACACCGGGACCGGTTAGAAAGCAGGTCTTTGCTAATGGGAACACATTAAAGTTCACATTAGTTTATCATTAAGGAAATTCCACTTAAAAAGGGGGAGGTGTGTGAGGGGGGAGGAGGGGGGGGGTGACCTGCAGGGATGAAGGTCTTGAGGCAAGGGCTTTTGTAACTTTTGTACAAAAAAATGTAAAGTCTATATTTGTATAAATATGGACTTTGGATGTTTAACTGCCGTCTGATGATGAGCTGTGGGTTCGGTTCCTGCTGTTCAGCAGAACCCTCTACCCTCATGGGTCATTCACGCAACTATTGTAATCCACCGGACATCCATGGCTTCAGGGACATCCAACACATTATCATAATATATCAAATAATATCAACCATCCTCGTTCCTTTCTTCCTGCCTGGCTAGAAGTAACGGATACATGTAAAGACGGACCGTCATTACCCCATTGTGACAAAGGGCAAGGCAGTCATTTGACAATTGATAATGATGGAGCTATCAGAGAGGAGAGCTGTTAGGGGGGGGGGGAATAAGCTGTTCATTGAACAATCATAGATGCCCCCCCCCCCCCCCCCCTGCACAAAAACAAGTGTTAAATGGCCAAC
>CM051002.1:33603187-33613187 GCA_027704905.1 Muraenolepis orangiensis | reverse complement strand
TGTGTCTGTAAGTGTGTGTGTGTGTGTGTGTGTCTGTAAGTGTGTGTGTTCTGTGTGTGTCTGTAAGTGTGTGTGTTCTGTGTGTGTGTGTGTGTGTGTCTGGAAGTGTGTGTGTGTGTGTGTGTGTCTGGAAGTGTGTGTGTGTGTGTGTCTGGAAGTGTGTGTGTGTGTGTGTCTGGAAGTGTGTGTGTTCTGTGTGTGTGTGTGTCTAAGTGTGTGTGTTCTGTGTGTGTGTGTGTGTGTGTGTGTGTTGTGTGTGTGTGTGTGTGTGTGTGTGTGTGTGCGTGTGTGTGTTACCTATCCCGATATATAGGTAATTTAAACCTTTATAGATATATATCACGATTTAGCATGTTTTATGGTAATTTATTTGTTAGAGTATAGTGTTGTATAGTATAAGTATAGTACATAGTACTATACTTACAAGTATATTGTGTTATTGACACTATAGTTTTGTTATAGTTTAGTATTGTAGTGAAAACATACATTTTAAGAGACAAAAATAAAGAATATAGGCCTAGTCTTCAATATGAAATGTTGAATATGAATGGTTAACACAAAACTGTTAAAAGTATAGTAGCAATCAAGACTAGACGATATGAAATCATATATGCATTTTTTGGACCAAATACCTCGATATTGATATCACAACAATATTGTAGGGATGTCAATTGGTGCTTTAACAACAGTTAAACAATCACATTAGTTTGCTAACTAATCCTCAGTAATGTGGATATAATGACATAACTACTAGGTGGGTCTGGTATGTTCAGAAAATGACATCACTTTACCGTCATGAAGCCTTTAAAACCAGGAAAAGATGAAAAACTTATGCCATATCACCGTATAAAAAAAAAGAACAAATATTTATATAATATTGATATATATTTCCCAGCCAACCAGTCCCAGGTCATTTGCACAGCATCTGGAGCGGGTCAGACAGTATAGAGACCCGCCCATTGTCCCGCCCATTCTGTGTGTGTGAGTCTGTCTGTCTGTCTGTGTGTGTGTGTATCTGTCTGTCTGTCTGTCTGTCTGTCTGTCTGTCTGTGTGTGTGTGTGTGTGTGTGTGTATCTGTCTGTCTGTCTGTCTGTCTGTCTGTCTGTGTGTGTGTGTGTGTGTGTGTGTATCTGTCTGTCTGTCTGTCTGTGTGTGTGTGTATCTGTCTGTCTGTCTGTCTGTGTGTGTGTGTGTGTGTGTGTGGTGTGTGTGTGTGTATCTGTCTGTCTGTCTGTCTGTGTGTGTGTGTATCTGTCTGTCTGTCTGTCTGTCTGTCTGTCTGTCTGTGTGTGTGTGTGTGTGTGTGTGTATCTGTCTGTCTGTCTGTCTGTGTGTGTGTGTGTGTGTGTGTGTGTGTGTGTGTGTATCTGTCTGTCTGTCTGTCTGTGTGTGTGTGTGTGTGTGTGGAGAGTGCAGATGCAGACCCCGGTGACTAACATAGAGCACTCAGCGACCTTTATGTAGACTGACTGCTATCTGCCGTATGGTACCCATAGAAACAGGGAACTTTTTTGCTTGATATATTTAGCAATAGTCAGGCATTAGCTATAGTTAGGCGGCATTTATTTGTCAAGTAAACTTCACTATATAGTGCATAATGAGATGGGAAGTCCAACAGGTAGAAATACACACAATCTCTTTAGTAGCTGTTAGTCTGATACTTGTGGTCCCTGTGGACTTCTACGGAAATGAGAACATTCTCTGCTGAAAATGACATGCACAGAAAAGTTTTTCAAGGTCTGTTACCAGTGCTGGTAATCTGATCTAACCTGATCTGACTATCAATGTATAATTATGCAATGGAATGAGCGACACACACGCACACACGCACACACACATGCACACACTCACTGCAAATATCTATAAGTCTATAAATAAGTATCTTGCAGAGAAAAAAATGAGAAAAATCCTATATTTAAAGCGTTGACTGAACCCGTATCCATGCACAGACGCATGGATATAGCGTGCTTGATCCATGCAGGTCCTCGGTGAGTCCCCCCCTGTTGGCAGCGTGTAAGATGGCAGCCTGCGTTTGTGCGTGCCCATAGCTCACTGCGCCAAGCCTCTCCACCATGCCAGTCAGCTGCAGCAGCTAAGTAGGTCACACTGCAGTCTCCCTGGCTCCCTGGCAGGAGGAAGAAGAGGAGGAGGAGGAGGAAGATTCATAGTGAAAGAGAGCGCAAGAGATTAGAGCAAGGAGGAAGGAGCGAGGCAGGACTGATGTGGAGAGAGAGAGAGAGAGAGAGAGAGAGGGGGGGATGGAGAGAGAGAGGGAGATGGAAAGAGAGAGAGAGAAAAGAGAGAGGGAGAGAGTTAGGTGGATGGAGAGAGAGAGAGAGAGAGAGGGAAGTAGGACAACATGAAAGCTGAAGATGAAGAAAACGGTGGAGAGAGGTATGCGCATAGGAGAGATGGTTAAACAGAGATCCGGAGCCAAGATGACGAAAGCACAAGATCATCAGATGGGGGGGAGGAGGAAGAGGAGGGGGGGGTGGATCTAAAGGATTTGTCGATGGAGAAAAGCACATTTACACGTGTGGGTTCATTAATTCTGTTTTTTATTCACTTATTTCTGCATGTAGGAGTGAGGTGGTTCACAGGATGGTGAAGCAGCGAGGCTTGGCATGAGGAGAACTGAAGTGTAGTGTGTGTGTGTGTGTGTGGTGTGGTGTGTGTGTGTGTGTGTGTGTGTAATGGTTGGACCGTGTCACCTGAAGCCTGAGAGTGGCCCTCTTATCTCTTAGCTTTGATGCAGTTTGTGTGTGTGTGTGTGTGTGTGTGTGTGTGTGTGTGTGTGTGTGTGAGAGTGTGTGTGTGTGTGGCACGGTGCACTGCCTCTTCATTACGACTTCATAAGATCCTGGATCGCATCATGCGAGGATAAATCTCACACACACGCACACACACACACACACACACTATAATATATATACACAAGCATTGTCCACAAAGGGTGCTGCGTGACAGTTTAACACCCTTATTCTATTACTACCTGTGGTCTTATCGCTGCCCATAGGGCTGTGAGCCACCACTCCCTCTAAGGGAGCAGAGAGCCACTCAGATGAGGAGAGAGGCAGGGAGGGAGACAGCCTATTGGCTGACAGCTTGTATCCAGGGCTACTGCACACATTCCTATAGATGCTTCCACCTCTGTTCACAGACACTCTCTTTTTGACTATTTAAATTCACTCTGCTTTTTTTTTGGGTGATCAATAATGAATAGTAGCGGTAATCGACTACCATGCTTGACTCAAACCAATGATATAGTGAGTATATTATCTATTTCTCTTAGGAGTTGCACTTTCTTTCATGTTTATATTTTATTCCAGGATCTGCCATCGGAAAGTTCCGCTATCAGATCGATAGTCAACCTGTACTTAACTAGCAATAACTGTCACATCAAAAAGGAAAAATCAGCCCTATTGGGGCACTTGCTCCGCTCAAAACTAGAGTTTTTTCCCCTGAGTGAACGTGATGTACGGAGAGACAGCAGGGAGGAGGAAAGACGGCCGTCGAATGCTGCACTGGCGCAGGTCATCAGCTGTTAGGGAAGTAATGCACCATATTGCAGACAGGCTGCTTGCTCTCAGCTCAGAGGGAGGAAAACACCGTTCACAGAGGCTGTTTGAACACACAAAGTCGGGATGACGTTTTGACGCATTCCATTTTAATTAGAGAGCGAGCTCGGAAGAAAAATAATGAGAGGGAGAGAGAGATAGAGAGAGGGACAGGGTGAGAGAGGTAGAGAGGGACAGAGGGAGAGAGAGATAGAGAGAGGGACAGGGTGAGAGAGGTAGAGAGGGACAGAGGGAGAGAGAGATAGAGAGAGGGACAGGGTGAGAGAGGTAGAGAGGGACAGAGGGAGAGGGTGAGAGAAAGGGAGCGGCAGTGGGAGAGAGAGAGGTAGAGAGAGGGGGAGAGGGAGGAAGAGGGAGAGAGTGAGAGAAAGGGAGAGAGAGAGGTAGAGAGGGGGAGAGGGAGGGATAGGGAGGGAAAGAGAGAAAGGGAGAGAGAGAGAGAGGGAGAGGGTGAGAGAGGTGGAAAGAGGGAGAAAAGGGGAGGGGGAGAGAGGGAGAGAGAGGGAGGGAGAGAGGGAGGAGGAGAGAAGAAGAGAGGGAGGAGAGAGAGGAGAGAGAGAGAGCGAGAGAAGAGAGGAGAGAGGAGAGAGAGGGTGCGAGAGAGAGAGGAGGGAGAGGGGAAAGAGGGAGGGAGAGAGAGAGAGAGCGAGAGGGTGCGAGAGAGGGAGGGAGAGAGAGAGCAAATCACGGAGATAAAGGTGTTCATCTGTGTGTGTTTCTTGAATAGTTGTTTTCCCCTACACTTCAATACTTGTGAATCTCATGCACATCCTATTTTTACCAACATTGTATAATTGCCTCCCAAATGTCAACTTCTTATGTGTGTGTGGTGTGTGTGTGTGTGTGTGTGTGTGTGTGTGTGTGGTGTGTGTGTGTGTGTGTGTGTGTGTGTGTGTGCACGTGCGCATGTGCACAAGCATACTCGTGTGTTGGACTGTCCTTTTCCCCAATCTTACTAAGCAGACAGGGAGCGGTCAACAGGGTAAATGGCTGCCATTATTATCTGGCACCGATGGATGACACAGCTCTCCCTCCAACATGCTGACACTGCCTCTATGTCACACACACACACACACACACACACACACACACAGGTAGACACACACACACACACACAGGTAGATACAGACGAGGCGCACACACACACACACACACACACACACACACACACACACAGACACACACACCCACACACACACGTAGACACACAGCCTATTTGAATTGCATCCTCCAGTGACTTGTTGGAATTGCACAGGGGGGAAGGGAGGAGGGGATGCATCACAATCCACCCCAAAACGCAAACACCTGCAGGGGAAACACATCTCATAAATCACCTGATGACTCACAGGGATGTCGGTGTGTGTGTTTGTGTTTGTGTGTGTGTGTGTGTGTGTGTTGTGTGTGTGTGTGTGTGTGTGTGTGTGTGTGTGTGTGTGTGTGTGTGTGTGTGTGTGTGTGAGGCGTATCTCTCTCTCTCCCGTTGCTCTTCCTGCACCAAGCGACCTCTGCTTACCTGTCACAAGGCGTTTCCTCCCTCGTTCCTCTAAACACGCACACACACACACACACACACACACACACACACACACACACACACACACACACACAAGCAAACACACACACACACGCACACACACACACACACACACACACACACACACAAGCACACACACACACACACACGCACACACACACACACACACACACACACACACACACACACACACACACACGCAAACACACACACACACACACAGCACACACACACACACACGCACACACACACACACACGCAAACACACACACGCGACTGCAGTGCGACGCAGAGTGAAAGTCGCGGCTGGTATATTTAGTGTTCTGCTCCTCCTAGCTGAGGAGCGGCGGGAGGCCCTCTGTAAAACACAAGTCCACATTTGAGGTTCTATTCAGTTGGGTTGAGGGACACAAGCCCACCTGAACCCAACAGACCAGAGGGCCCAGGCACCTCCTGCACACACACCACCGAGGACACACCACTAGAGGGGGGGGGAGGAGGAGGAGGAGGAGGAGGGAGGAGGAGGAGGCAGGAGGAGGAGGAGGAGGAGGAGGAGGAGGGGGGGGGGGAGGAGGAGGAGTGGGGGGGGGGGGTGGGAGGGGAGGAAGAGGAGGAGGAGGAGTGGGAGGGGGAGGAAGAGGAGTAGGAGGGGGGGCTGGGAGGAGGAGGGGGAGTATGAGGAGGACAAGGAGGAGGGGGAGGCTGGGAGGAGGAGGAAGAAAGGGGGGGAGTATGAAAAGGACAAGGAGGAGGAGGAGGAGGAGGAGGAGGAGGAGGAGGAGGAGGAGGAGGGGACGTTTGCAGTTCCACAACAGCGGTTGCGCGGTTATGTAACGTATGCGTGAGGAAGGGGGGGGGGGGGAGGGAGAAGTAGTGTGTGTGTGTGTGTGTGTGTGTGTGTGTGTGTGTGTGTGTGTGTGTGTGTGTGTGTGTGTGTGTATACGTGTGTGTGTGTGTGTGTGTGTGTGTGTGTGTGTGTGTGTGTGTGTATACGTGTGTGTGTGTGTGTGTGTGTGTGTGGGTGTGTGTGTGTATACGTGTGTGTGTGTGTGTGTGTGTGTGGGGGGGTGTTCTGGTCCATTCAGGGACCTGCCTGGGGGGCAGCTGCAGCGCCTTGGAGCGGAACACGCAGCTCTTTTTTCCCCCCCCTGCTTTGAGGTTGCCGGCCTCATCGGAGGCCAGCCCTTTGAACCTCGCACGCCCCCGGCCTCGTGACGATGTCGGCCAATTATCATTCGGCCCACATCCATCCCTGTCTTCAAAGAGAGGGAGGTGGTAGTAACTCCCCCTCCCCTCCCTCCCCTCCCTCCCCTCCCTCCCCTCCCCCTCCCTCCCCTCCCTCCCCATCTCTTCAAAGCTCCAAGGTCGAGGGTTTATGTCACTTTGTGGTGGGGAGACGGTGAGTTTTAGCCGGCGTTTAGCCGGCGTTTAGCCACACATCTTCCCTGGGTCATCGCCACTCACTTGATGACAGGACAAAAGATTGGTGTGAATATCCAAGTGAGGTGTGAGCTTCACACTCACGTCACTTTCTCTCACTCGCGTCATCATAAGCTTATGCATAATTGAGACGGGGACTGCCATTTTAAGGTCGTCATCCTTCATCCGGACGTGTCATCTGTAAAAATCAGATTCATTTCTAAATGATCTGATCTATAGCCGATGTCATGGACTCTAATAGAGCGGACTCAAAAACTCTATATCATTTATTTTTTTCTTTCTGTTTCTACGTCACGATTCCAGTTTGCGATGGTAGGTTGCCACCTTCTGCAACATTATGGGCTTTTGCCCTTGGAGAAATCAGCTGGCACACACACCACTCAGATCCACCCAACCCAACCAACCCCCGGGCCCTGGAGCTGGGCGTCCTGCGCTTGGTGTGTACTTAAGAAGGCTCCAGGATCAAGTGCACTTAACACCACCGTAGGCATGAGAGAGCGAGAGAGCGAGAGAGAGAGAGAGAGAGAGAGAGAGAGAGAGAGAGAGAGAGAGAGAGAGAGAGAGAGAGAGAGAGAGAGAGAGAGGAGAGAGAGAGAGAGAGAGAGAGAGAGAGAGAGAGAGAGATATTACTGAAGCATATGTTGGTCATAGATGACTCCAGTACTGAGCCTGACCTTCACCATGGTAAAGGTCCATCCAGATGGTTTGTCCTTGTGCATATGCAGAGCACACACTGAGCCATGTGTGATATGTGGTTGTATCTACAGCTTCTAAAACACCTTAAACAAGAGAAGGGGATCATTAGACAGGTCTGTCGTACCTGTTCATCGGTGTCATTATATTCGCTGTGGACTGGCTAGCACTCTTTCTCCTCTCGCTCTGTTCCCCCCGATCTGAGCGAGCGTTTGGAGTTCTGTCTGTCTCTGTGTTGGGATTTTTTCTACTCCGCCAAAATGCTACGTTTCAATTAGCGTTGTCTGAGAACCAGGAAACCCAGATGCGTCATGGTCATATCTTTGATCTGGTTTGGTTAAAACATCAACTGTTTGAGAGAGGGAGGGCGTGGCACACAGCTGTCATGTCAGCCCAGCAGAGGCTGGTGGCTGCTGACAGACTGTCTGGAATCATGTTTTATTCATCTGCGGTGTGTCTCCCCAACTGCCAGTCAGACAGGCTAGGAAGATGTGTTGAGAACAGCCAAGCGTGGACACACTTATCAGATAAAGATAAACACACACAAACACACACACACACACACACACACACACACAAACGCACACACCTATACATTCACACACACACACACACACACACACACACACACACACACACACACACACACACACACACACACACACACACACCTATACATGCACACACACACACACACACACACACACACACACACACACACACACACACACACACACACACACACACACACCTATACATGCACACACACACACACAACACACACACACACACACACACACACCCCTATACATGCACACACACACACCTATACATGCACACACACACACCTCTATATATGCACACACACACACATGCACACACATATTCATGCACAGTTAGCACTCACAAAATAAGGCTTGATCAACATTCTGCTCCTCATCTTCAGGAACACATACATAGATACACACACACACACACACATACACACACACACACACACACACACACACACACACACACACACACACACACACACACTGGATGAATGGCTCTGCCTTCCTATGGTGCCCAGCGGAGAGCCGAGGAGATCACTGACAAACACACTCCATCAGAGGAGCGCCGGGTCCCAGATTGAGGCTGCGGACCGGGCAACGCCGCAGACATTGGTGACATTGAACGCGTTCTTTAGTGTGGTTATTAATATTATTATTATTTTTGTAAACCGCAGTCAATCAGTCCAGTAAACATGATTAATGATATCCACTCTCTTAACTTAATCCCGTTTTCTCTCTACTTCTTCATACAACCCTCTTCAAATTGTTAAGCTGTTTTTCTTCAGTTTTTCCTTCCTGATTTCTCCAAAGCTCCAAAACTCCCACTTAAAATGTCAAACACTCGAAATATAAAGCATATTTATGTCTCATCTAATATATGGCACATCTAATATTCTACTGTGCCTTGGCTAACGACCCATTGCAGTCAATCACTATATATATATTTATACTGTATATAGTTATACTAAAACTAATACTCGTGTATACATAACCCAGAATGTGGAGCCTTATGCGATCATGTCTTCTATGTAAAATAATCAACCAACAAAAACACAAACGAAAAAAGCCTTAATTGCTTGTCTGCCAGACGTGAGCTGTTCCAGGACCACACAAAATGGCAGCCTGGCTAAACCTCCTGCTAGGACTCTATTATTACTATGAGTTAAGGGGGTGGTGGGTGTGTGTGGGGGGGGTACTGACTGTCTCTCAGGCCCAGACAGAAGCCAGAGCAGCAGACTGTGACTTGATTGATCCACTGTCCGATACCAGGAACCCTGTTGTTGTTTTTATCAACGGTTACCACAGACTAAATTAAGGAACTTTCTGCTTTGAACCTTTTGTTTTTTAAACTTGTGTTCCTACTCAGCAAATAGGATAGTGTCTTGTTCACCTGCCATTCCACAATAATCTACCAAATACTACAGGTTCTAAAAGGTTAATTATCAAGGAAAGTATCTTGTCTCGCTCTGAAGTCAAACTGACGTGCTTTTAAGTTTTAAGAAGAATCAAAGCACATTTCATCAGTGAATAGTATCTATTGTCTATGGTCAGCGTTCGAGTTTCGAGACTGCAATTTGTTTTAAGAAAGTGTGTCAAAGTGAGCCAGCGAGTCACCTTGACTTAAGCCAAGAAGTGTGAGGGTAGTTCAAAAGCCAAAAGCACACATTAATGAGAAAGCATTAAAAATGAAGGGCTAATGAACTCTGTTCATGAAGCGTTACTCAGACATATATAATATATATTGCATATGCAACAGCAAGAGAAATGTACTGCCCTTAAAAAACTAAAAGTATAAACGTTCTAGGCAAGCATAAACTAAGAAGACTCAAAAATAGACTCCAAAAAAGATAGGAAATATGAGGCTCTGGCCAAGACTTTATAATCTGACCTGGAGTCAGCATTCATTCTGGGCCACCGCCTCTCCTGACACATAAGAAGCAGCAGGCTACAGGCTGCGAGGGAGGGAGGTTTGATTTATATTGAACTTGACGTACGTGTGGCTGTCCCAGCACCACGGGGCCTTGAGATGGATGGGGAGCAATATGGAGAGAAACCCAACAACCGTGGGAAGAAAAGCCTGTTGATCTCCTTCTCTGTACGGAGCCCACCACGCATGCTGGTGTGTGCGCGTCCCCTCTGCCCCCCTTCACGTGTCCAACTGCTCCTCTACCTGCTTCAGCTCTCACTTACTCCTCATTGA
>CM051002.1:33595687-33598187 GCA_027704905.1 Muraenolepis orangiensis | reverse complement strand
CATCTCCTCTGAGGTATGGCAATTACTACAGCAGCCACCGCTCAAGAAACCCAGCCCGCCTCTCCCTCCCTCCCTCCCTCCCTCCCTCCCTCTCACCCTCCCTTTCCTTTCCTCCCTCCATCCCCTCCCTCCCTCCCTCCCACCCTCCCTTCCTTCTCCCTCCCTCCCTTTCCTTTCCTCCTCCTCCCTCCCTCCCTCCCTCCTCCCTCCCTCCCTCCCTCCCTCCCTCCTCCCTTCCTCCCTCCCTCCCTCTCACCCTTCCCTCCCTCCTCTCACCCTCCCTTTCCTTCCTCCCTCCCTCCCTCCCTTCCTTCCCTCCCTCCCTCCCTCCCTCCCTCGCTGCCAGCCAACGTGGGTTTCCATGGTACTTGGCAGGGTCCCGGTCAACGGTTTCTCCTCACAAAGCGGCACCACCTGAGAAGGTGCGATAGCCAGAACTCACAAGAGCCTCGCACGCCCCACCGCACATTAGCATACAGTTCCACACAACCCGGCTGCCTGGCTGTCGGCCCGCTTGGACCGGGCCTCCGCATGTTAAAAAGAGGACCGGGCTTTGCGTGGTTCCGGGATGGACACTTCCTGGCTGTTTGTATTGTTATGAGATGTTTGAGAGGGGACAGTTAGGCACAGTTTCAAAGCTCCCTTCATAAAGGAGGTGAGCTGTGCTCAACATAGATAAGTATTTTGTAGGACAAGATTGTTTTAAATGGGGACCTATTGTACACATTTTTTTCGTCACCCCTTGCAGGCTTAAGGAGTTCATTTGGGGAACATTACAGACGGTGGAAAATTGAAATCTAAAAACTGTCGCTAAAGTAGTTGAAGAACATCCGTCCGACTCGAGTTGCGCCAGTAGTGACGTAGCTAAGGGTTCTGCTCAGCCTCAGCCGAGCACCTCCTTGTCTGGAGACGGATCCAGACCACTGGCCACTGGTTCTGTTACGCCACACGTCAATCAATTGGATTGCGTGGGGGGAACCAAGTAAAAAACTGAATCAGAAGCACGGGTCTTGCGCAATTCCAAAATATGTCAAAAGAAAGCCGAAAGCCGATCTAGAGTCTCCCGATAGACCAATCAAAAAGGGAGAGAGAGTGGTAGGATGGGAATGGCCACTGGAAACATCCTGAAGTTCACACTAGATGATGAATTAACACATTGTATAGGAAAACCAAAATACCTGCTTTATTTAATATGATAGTATCATGCCATACGATTTTGTTCAGGCTATTATTAGAAAGCTACGGACAGATTTTGTGGTTTGCTCTAATAACAAGAACAAATTGGGCTGGGCAGACAGACGCTGGGCAATAATTGGATTTCTGACATGAGCTTCACACACAAATACTGATTAATAAGCCTTTCCACAAGAAGAAGAAAAATCGTGGACATCTTGTTTTCAAGCTTTGTACAGCAATGGAGTTTTCGTTGATGCAGCGCTTGCACATAGAGCACTTTGAAATGAAATTAAAGATTCGGAAAATGAAAAATAGATAGAAGAGCACACATGCACACACATACACACACACACACACACACACACGCATGCACGCCCGTGCACTCAGACACGCACCACGCATACACACACAAACACACACACAAATACACACACACACATGCACGAACACACACACACACACACACACACGCCCACACGCCCCACATACACACACACATACACACACACGCACGCACACATTCCCGTTGCTCATTCTAGTCTCCACCTCCATTTTGTGGTGTGTTTTGCAGCTGCTTCTGCTGCCTCATTCCTCCACTCTGCACCGGAAGAGAACCTACAAACTGAGACTGAGAGACTAACCACTTTTATTAGTCTTGTCAGACTATCTATCTTACCCTCACACACACACACACACACACACACACATATCTGCTCCAGGCCCGGCATACTGATAAAGAGGGCCGAGGTCCTTTGTCCTGCCTATTGCGGCTCGAGGACGAGTCATCCCACCAGCCAGGACCCCCCATCATGGTTACAATTCATAATGGCAGCACGCCACAGAAGAGCAGAGTCTTGGGGGGGGGGGCAAAACAAAAGGAGAGAGAGAGAGAGAGAGAGAGAGAGAGAGAGAGAGAGAGAGAGAGAGAGAGAGAGAGAGAGAGAGAGAGAGAGAGAGAGAGAGAGAGAGAGAGAGAATGGAGGTGGAGAAGATCCAGTTTTGGTGAAGGCTGCTGTTGCTTCTCCCATGGCGTGCTGGTGTACGAAGGGCTGAGCGGGGAGGCGGTGTCTATTCATAGCAACGTGTGTGGGCAGAGGTAGGCATGTAACCCTGCTGATTCTGTTACTTTCTACTTTCAATTATTTCCCTGCCTTTAGGATCTCCCCCTCCCCCTCCCCCCCCCTCCTCCCCTCCCCCCCCCCCTCCCCCCCACCTCTACCGCCACTCCTCCCCCCCCCTCCCCCCCCACCTCTACCGCCACTCCTCCCCCCCCCTCCTCTACCGCCACTTCCTTTTCAATTGGAAAATATGTATTTTTATGCTC